>JAXGGA010003434.1:0-67500 GCA_038373865.1 Uloborus plumipes
AAGAAGCTTTTACCCTGGAAATCTACGGCTGACAAGAGCACTAAAATCGGATATAGTAATTAGAGGGAACAGAAAAAAATGCCTGTTTTTTTATTTTTTATCATTTTTGTTTTTAATTTTTTATTTTGAATCAATGATGCTAATTACCTTCGTTGTCGACAGCCTTTTACATCTAACATGCAATTTTTTAGTCTCGGTGGGATAAAAACAAATTGATTTTTAGAGCAAAATATCTAAAAATAGCAGTTGGATACAAGCCGAAATTTAGTTTTTCTTATTTCTCGATGGAAAATGTTTTAGCGATTGGGAAAAAAAGGAAATCGGATGTGTGTGAATTTGGGCGAGATTATTTCCACTATTATCAATAAAAAAGGAGTGAGTTTAAGCTATGCTAAAGTAAGACCACAACTGCTCAAGGCAAACCTAAAGGAATTAAGGAGTTGTGTGGTCTGTTTCACCCGTCAATACTCATCTGACATCGCACCATTTGATGTTTTCTTTATTCCGATCAATATGTGACCAAAAAAAAAAAAAAAAAAGAGGATTGGTCTTGCTATCTACGAATGACATCTTCAAATATTTTGCTCCAAACAGCTAATTTTGATCATGTCATGACTCGAAAATTAGTGCACAAACACGGCAAAAACGGCGCTGATAACAAAAGTATATTGTTGATTAAAAATAAAAACTGTCGAACATGTTGTTTGTAAGAAATGACATTACCTTTCGGTTTCCTTAATAGTTAGAAATAAAAGAAAAAATAATTTATCCCCATTTTGAAACAAAACAGTTTGAACTTACGCACTTTTGCACAAACAATAGCATGAGTAAAGAAATGACTTCCATTTAAAAGCAGTTTTGTCCAATACTTGTTTTATGATTAGATGTATAAAGATTGTTTAAAAAATAAAACATTCAGGGCAATCTGTTAGTTTTCAAAACTTCAAATGATTTCAAAGCAAAGTTTTTTTTTGAATGTTTCATATAGTTTTCTGTTTGTTTTTTTTCAAAAGAGGGCACAAAAGAGAATATTTTTCTATGTGTTCGTTGGAAAATAAACCACATGATCTCGAAGAAAACTGCCAATTGGTTAAACATTGACTCAATTCTTTTTAGCACAAAACTTACTTTGCGACTTTATTCTTTCCGGCCAAAGAAAGCAAAAAAGACCGATAATAGTCCAGTCAATGAATACATTATAGAATGCATGGAATATGCGAAAGTTTTTGACTCCAGAATATTGTTAGGGGTAGCTAGTAAATAAACATACTGAAAGTCCCCGACCCTGGGGGGTGAGCTAAAGGTGGGAGGGAGGGGGGAAGCAAATTTTGGGTCTCTCGAAAAATCGCGGAAATGGTGGGAAAAATGGGCTCAAAATAAAAATTCGAGCTAAATAAACTTTCTATAAGAGTGTTTCTACACATATTTGTCGAATTTTCAATAATTTTCCGGGTGTATGTTGTGAAAAAAAATAATTTTCGGAAAAACGCGCTTTTTTTTCAAACATTTACATCTAGTGCCTTCCAAGGTCATTTTTTCTTATAAATGATATTGACAAAGTTGTAGAACTTTGAATTTCCTTTAATTTGATATGCTACTTTGCCACATTTTATTAAACCAATCGAAAGTTATAGAGTTTCAAACACGCGCCTTCATGCTAAAAATAGAGTACTTGCCATTCACAAAAATCAAACTGGCGCGAAAAGGGATCGCGCTCTTCCTCTTTTTGCAATGAACTCGACAATTCTGATTGGCAATGAGGAAGTTGTAATGAATTACACAAATGTTGTCACCTTTCGGGGGGTGAGGGGGATTCGTGAAATTGTAACAGTTTGTTAAAAGGGGGAGGGAAAGAAAAAAAAAATAGTCCAGTCAATGAATACATTGTAGCGTGCTTGAAATATGACTATTTCGATAAAATTTCAATTTGATATGCTGCTTTGCTACATTTTATTGAACCAATCAAAAGTTATAAAATTTCTAACATGCAGTCTCATGTTAAAAAAATAAAGGACTATCTTTTTTTTTTCCGCGATCGTCTCCGCAGATATCTTTAGAAGCCCAAACGCAGTTTCAGAGCGCTCTCCTCGTTTTCATTTTCGCTCCCCAGCTCAACCGAAGTAGATGCCGCCCCCCCCCTCTTCTCAGAAAACAGCCGGGGATGAGCCGGTGGTGTCGGATGACCTCCCCATCTCCTTGTCCAGAGATGCAGCTGGACGATCGTAGAAACGGACGAGGAATTTTTGCCCTAAACAGTCAAATATCAACTTGGGGGGGGAGTAGCAGTATAATATTGGATTTGAAATAATGCTGCAGCTGGCCTCAAAGTGTGGGAAACAGTTCTAAAGCTGTATCCAGAGGGGGAGGGGGCAGTGGCGTCCGTTATCGGAGAGCGTAAAATGCCACAGGGGTGAGGCACTTTCTTTTCGTCTTCCAAATGTCAGTCCATTTCCAGCATTTGTTCTTGTGTCAGTGCTGTTAACTTTCAATTTCTGTGATTTTGTAAATCTACAAAAACATTGATAGTGTACTGAATTCAATGGCTACTCGATGCTTTGTGTGTGGCGAAACAATTGATGAATTAGGTGTTGGTATTTCCACAGTGACCAAAAAAGGGATATTATCACTAATCAAAGTAAGCATAGAAAGGGGTGACGGTAATAACTCCTCGTTAGAGGGATTAGACACCCTGCTAATTCATACTGAATGTCGAAAAAATTACTCGACCGCAATCTATCAAGGCTCATTTAAAGAGACAAACCCCTTCAACGTCAAATGAACCACCTGAGCCAGCAACTTTGAGGTCAAAACATTTTAAATTTGATTTCAAAACAAAATGTTTATTTTGTGCCGAAAGTATTGAAGGTGAGGAGAAGAAGCCCATGGAAAGACGTAGGAAGGTATGTTCAGTTACTACTATTACAAAAGGACGCCAGAAAACGGACATGTATGTAACAATTATGAACGCTGCTCGAGTTAGAGATGATCAACTGGGAGATGAAGTGATGGGTCGTCTTTCCTCCATAAATGATTTAGTTGCGGAGGAGGCTGTATATCACGATGAATGTCGGCTGGATTTTGTGAGGCCGATACATCAAAAATCATCAAAATCTACGTGTGAAGACTATATTTTACACGCTATGGAACAAATTACTAATATCCTGGAGGAAAATAGTGACTGTCAATTTCCTTCAAATGAAATTATGGAAGCAATTACTGGGAAGAAACCCGAGTGGAGAACCATCAAAACAGAACTACAGAAGAAGCATAAAGATCGCATAATCATAATCCCAGGTTCCAACTCCAACAGATTTAAGGAACCATTAGTCTGTTTTAGAGACACTGGATATAAATTGCTAACCAACAGTTGGTACAATAAAAAAGAAAATAATGAGGAAGAAGAGCGGCTCAGGATAGTCCAAAAAGCTGCTGAAATCATAAGACAGGACATTCAGAGTGTTGTGTATAATTACAACTCTTACCCGCCTAGAGATGACTTTATGAAGGAGGTTGATTCTCTCCCCAAATCACTCCATACCTTTCTTGAGGAGGCTATGTTGAAAAAAACTAAGAAAACAGAAGAATCACAAAAGAAGTGCATTGCTATTGGTCATGCAATTACAGCAGTGGTCAAGCCTCGTACCTTCTTATCACCAATACTAACAAGCATATCCCTTCTGCTACACAGAAAATACGCTTCTAAGAACTTGATTGATCTTTTAGCAAGTCTTGGTTTCAGCTCATCGTATTATGAAGCCCAAAAGTTAGAATTATCTGCAATTTCCCATGCTCAGCTAACTTACAAACCAACTCAATAAATAAATAAAAAATAATAAAGAAATAATTTAAATTAAAGAAATAAATTAATGAATTATTTAAATTAAAAAAATAAATTAATAAATAATTTACATTCAAACAAATCAGTAAATCATTTAATTTGAAAAATAAATTAATAAATAATTTAAATAAATAAATTAGTTTTAAAAAATCCCCCCCCCCCCAAATTTTGATGGCGCAACTTGCGCCATAATCCCCCTCTTTGGGCACCCCTGAGGGGCGGGAAATTTAGTATGTGCACCTACTAACTACACCTAGCAAATTTCTGGTGTTAAAAATTCTGCATTTAGTATGTTTAAAAAAATCGATATTCGTTTATTAGCTTTTTATTTCTTAAACATGGGAGTGCGTGTTAGAAATTCTATAACTATTGATTGGTTCAATAATATATAGCAAAGCAGCATATCAAATTGAAATTTTATCAAAATAATCATATTTCAAGCACGCTACAATGTATTCATTGAGTGGACTATTTTTTTCCCTCCCCCTTTTCACATACTGTCACAATTTCAGGAATCCCCCTCACCCCCCGAAGGGTGACAACATTTGTGTTGTTGTAATTCATTACAACTTCTTCATTGCCAATCAGAATTGTCGAGTTCATTGAAAAAAGAGGAAGCGCGCGATCTCTTTTCGCGTCAGTTTGATTTTTGTGAATGGCAAGTACTCTATTTTTAGCATGAAGGCGCGTGTTTGAAACTCTATAACTTTCGATTGGTTTAATAAAATGTGGCAAAGTAGAATATTAAATTAAAGGAAATTCAAAGTTCTACAACTTTGTCAATATCATTTATAAGGAAAAATGACCTTGGAAGGCACTAGGCGTAAATATTTGAAAAAAAAGCGCGTTTTTCCGAAAATTATTTTTTTTTCACAACAAACCCCGGAAAATTATTGAAAATTCGACAAATATGTATAGAAACACTCTTATAGAAAGTTTATTTAGCTCGAATTTTTATTTTAAACCCATTTTTCCCACCATTTCCGCGATTTTTCGAGAGACCCAAAATTTGCTTCCCCCCTCCCTCCCACCTTTAGCTCACCCCCCAGGGTCGGGGACTTTCAGTATGTTTATTTACTAGCTACCCCTAACAATATTCTGGAGTCAAAAACTTTCGCATATTCCACGCACTCTACACCCCTATTTTGAGCACTCATTGACTGGACTAAATTTCACGCTTTTTAATTCTACTAAACTTTGCTTGGAAAATTTCCATTTTGAACATATGTTAGTAAATATATGCTGCTTTTTTTTTTTTTCTTCAAAAGAGGAGCACAGGAGAATATTTTTCCTGTGTGTTCTCGGAAAATAAACCGCATGACCTCAAAGAAAGATTCTCGAAGAAAAAAAAGCAGAATATGTTTATTAACATATGTTTAAAAAGGGAATTTTCCAAACAAAGTTTAGTAGAATTAAAAAGCGTGAAATTCGCTTTTTTGTTTTCTTTTGCCGGACAGAATAAAGTCGCAAGTACGTTTTGTGCTAAAAGGAATTGAGTCATGTTTAAACAATTGCAGCTTTCTTCGAGATCACGTGGTTTATTTTCCGAGAACACACAGGAAAAATATTCTCCTGTGCTTCTCTTTTGAAAAAAGAAAAAAAAAAGCTGCAATTGGTTAAACATGACTCAATTCCTTTGCACAAAACGTACTTGCGACTTTATTCTTTCTGGCAAAAGAAAACAAAAAAACGAATTTCACGTTTGTTAATTCTACTAAACTTTGTTTGGAAAATTTCCTTTTTGAACATATGTTAGTAAACATATGCTGCTATCTTTTCCATCAAAAATTCAATTTTTTAAAATGTTACATTTTCGCCTCTTGGAAACAAGTTCTAAATATACTACAAAATAATAATATTAAAGTTTTAAAAAACTAAAAAATACGCTTTTAAATTTATGTGTAATATACTTAATATTATCTCTCATTAATACTAAAGGTTAAACTATATTTCATGATACTCTAATCTCCCTCTGATTTTCAAAACTGTTGAAAATCCGCCAAGTTTACATCTACTTATAATACATCAACAAGTAATACAGTTTAGCTTTTAGTATTAATAATAGTATTGAATATATTACTTTTATTTTTGCAACGAACGTGAATTTTATCTTTTATTCAGAGCTACATTCATACATACATACAAACAAACCCACATGTGAAACTAATAACAAAGTGTTCAAAATAAAAGAATCTAAAGATATCTCTCATGCTTCAAAGTTACCATAATTGACTGTATGCTAAAACATTTAATGTGTTATTTTTTAATAAAAATAGCAATTGAATGTGTTTTCATGTATACCTTTCTGTGAGGTTCAAAACAACTCTTATTCCTCGTACTATTACCAATAATCGATCAGTAATCCACATATTTACCGAATCGATTACGACCACGCAGCAAATGTTAGAAACACCACTTCTGATAGAACTACAGACGAAAATGGTCTTTCCCAGAACTCTACGAGAGAAAGCCAAATATAGATGAATTCAATTCCCAAAGATATATTTATGTGTAGAATTTCGCCGCGTATTTTTGAATCCGGATTTCAAGGCCAATTTATAGAGCAACGAGAAAGTAACTTTTGAAAAGTATATTTTGACTATTTATAAGTTAAAAAAGAATTTTGGATGACTTGCCATTTCGTATAAATATTTGTTTGAGGGATTAAGTGAAGGATTTCTAATACTCGTATGTTCACTTTCGTGTCTAATAGAGAAGTGTTTTGAATGTTAGTGTTTAACATATTTTTTTACATTCAGTAAACTCTAACTTTTACCAACCACAAAAGTGGTTGCAAAACTTAACACTGCTGTGGAAAAGAAAAGCACAGTATCTAAACATTTTTCTTTTCTCCTTTTCTTTTATATTTTCTTTTCCATCTACTGTACGTTAGATTTATGTAGCTGTATGTATTTCGTAGAATTTAGTATGAATGTACGGGGAAGACTCGCGAGTTTAAATTTTTAGGAGGGGAAATATTCTCAACTTGCCGAATGAAATTTCGAAATGCGCCGAAAGATAATATACGAGCATACACACCCATACGTTATACCGTTTCTTTATGAGAAAAACAATAGATATCACTAAAAAAAGTGGGGGGGGGGGGGACGAGCATTTTCAATCTTTTCTTCAGATGATTGACGAATATTTGAACTTTTATAAATGAAATAAGAATGTATTTTGGATCGTCAAAACGATTAATTAGATAATTTATAATTTAGTGTTATGTACATATATACAGATTAAAACATATTGACTGCATAACATATCTTAAAATATTGCATATAAATGTATATTTACAAATTAAAGCATGTTGTTTATTTGACAGGTTTTTGCAACTATCGAATTAAGTTTTATTAATACTATGTCCTTATTTTCAAAGGTAACAAATGTATTATATAAAAAAAAGAAGCTTGCAGCTGCACACGCACAATGCAAAAAAATATTGAAATACTATTCCTGAATTTGCCTAATCGTCAGTTCGAACTGCCGAATGAGGAAAATTTTTGGGAGGTGCCAGTGACTTCCCGTGACCTCCCTTTGGGATGCTCCTAGTTATGTATTTAGTAAACGCTTGTTTATTTGGTTTGTGTTGAACATCAAGCTCGAATCAGACCTTAATCTAAAACATTGCAGTATTTCACTATACATGAAAACCTCGATTATCACAGGATCTTTCGCATTCTTTTTTTTACTGTGGTGGTGATTTACTAAATGAATAAAAACCCCCGTTTGGACTTAGCCCATTTAATTAGCAGTATTTTACTGTAAAAACAACATTCATTTTTAGTGTGTAAAACAGATACAAATGAAGCGTTATTGGTGACATATTGGTTTATTTACACACAAGAAATGGGGAAGTAATTTAAAATATGATAAACTAGTGGGGTAATCAATAAAATTGATTTAAAAACGTGGTCCAAAAGTCTCGAACATGAGTTGTACCATTTGCGCAAGAATGACCTAAAATCGTTGTTCTTGGATATTTTTTAATTATACTTATATATGATCCCTAAGTTTTGTCCTTATACGCCATGAATTGCAAGAAAACTACCGGAATTGCGTTTAACCACTGATTATCTGCACTGACGAATTGGTTCTCTCTGATGTTTCAAAGACAAAACTACTGCCCGATAAATTAGGCAGGCTAAGAGTAATTTTCTAGCTCAAGTAACAAGAACGCTGGAAAAGGATCCTCATGGTGTTGAAGAACGATTATGTTTGCAATTCGAATATTGTATACTAGAGAATGAAGCATATCGTATGAAGGGCATTTACTGATTGTTCTACATGAACTTGTAATGATCCAGGGTGTGTAAAGAAGTGTTCTTTAGGAAGATGAGATTATATCATGACTCAAATCAAGAGAAAGTGTTCTTTTCATTTCTTCTGAGAATAAACGTGAGTCGTTATCATTATGAATGAGGTTCAGATGCACGTTTTCTGATTGACTCCCAACTCCTCCCATCTTTTCTTTTTTCATCTATATATATAAAAATGGATGCATGTTTATATATATGTATGTTTGTTCCTTATACAAATCCCCAGTTTTCGTGGGATTTTCATCCCACTTGGCACAGAGGTTCCTTGATGCACTAGAATTCAAATAGGAGGTGTTTTGAAATTTTTAAAATATCCAAATTTTCAATTCAAACTTTTTGTCTCAAACTGGCAATTTTCTTTCAATTTTGAATGCATAGAGTAATAGAGATGAGCCTTTAAGCATACAAATTGATAAAATTCAAATATTTAAATGTGAGTATTTTCCAACAAAGATTACGATTAACAATGAATTCTTAATTTAAGGATCACCTATTTCATTTTAAGCATGAAATAAGTAAAAAACAATTATAATTCATGTTCTAATTACCTTGGAACATTGGCACAAATATTGTACGACGCAGAAAAATTAGAGGTTCAACAGATATTTAATTCAAATTTTTGCGAGCATTTTTTGCTCCTCCTATTATAGGAATAATGCAAAAGACATTAATGCCATTTTTATACACCCATGTGGGTAGAATTCATTCAAATAATTTTTTTAGAGCTATGATGTATTAATAAGCACCCGGGCATATAACGTATAATAAAGTACCTTGCAAAAATAAAAGGAGATAAGGGAAATTTCTTAACTTTAACACCTTTTCAAATTTAATTAAAAAGGAGTTTATTATTCATATTGCAAAAATTGAAAATTTAAATTGAAGCACATTCGTGATATATTTTTTCATAAATTTAAAGTATACCATGATTGCAGTATATGTAGGAGAACGTGGGGATAAGTGAAATAGCTAAGATAACGTACCTGTTTGAAAATGAACAAATTTCTAATTTGTTCCAAAAATTATTGTGCATAAAGGAGGAATACCGTAAAATGGGGTGTATAGGAACAGCGGGGTCAATCGGAACAAAACTTCCCAACCGTACAAAGAAATTCTTCATAAATATACTATTGGGTATTTTTCGCCATGAATTTTTTTTTAGAAAGGTAAGATCATAGGAAGTAGGAAAAAAATACTTTTGTCAATCTGGCAATGCTACTGGCTTCTAAAGAGGGCTGCACGTTGAATGCTAGAAAACATCACATTTTCATAGACTGCAAAACTTCATATGCAAGAACAAACCTTCTTATATTTAAAAACTAAGAGTGGTATGTTTCAATTACACATGTATCTGAACAACAGAATACCGCATTAGAATTTACATTTTTTATAAATTGTGTCATAAAAATGAAGAATTCTGAAAAATGCCGTAGAAAAAAAATTTGCGGGGTGAATCGGAACACTTAGTTCTGTTGTTCCAATTCAAACTTATTTGAAGGAAACTATTTGAAAAATCAAGATTATAACCCCAATTCTTCTAATCAAGAGAAGGACAAGGATTTATTACTTTTTATACCTTCTCGTGAGCAACTAGATCTTAGAATGACAAACAGTTGCAGATTTCAAAAGATTTTTTCTCCAGGAGACTTCTTTTTACTTAAAATACTAGGGGAAAGTCACATAGACTTTATGTAGTAAAAATCCAGCACACAGACAGTGATGAATAAGCGAAAAAATCTTTCAGGACAATCCCCGAAACCCAGAAATTTCAAAAAACTAAGGAAAAGGCAGAGTTCATTCCAGGAGATGTTATGAAAAAACTTAAGCCAAGTCACAATTGCTAGTTTTAAGGACAAGTACATATTTGTGGACGACATGAGTGACTTCCATTCATGTTAAATCTTTGCATTTCAATTCAAAAGCTTTTCTTAAAATTACTTTTCATTTTTCATAAGTTCAAAATTATTTTGAATTTTCACAATTTATAAACGTTTACTGGTACTGAAATTATACATTTATTTGACAGTAATTATCTGTTCTTATTCTCCCCCATCAATATTACTCATGTTTGTGAGACCTATTACAGATCAAATTGAAAAAAATAAAAATTTTAACAAGTGTTCCGATTGACCCCTATCAGCGGGGTGATTCGGAACACCCATAATTTGCTATATATTTTAATAATAATTGCTCAAAATCTTTTGTCTTTGCTTGGAATATCAAAAGTAAAGCAAGACCGAAGTTTTTACCCAAAAAATCAAATAAAAAAAAATCTTTTAACTGCTTTTTTTACAATCAAAGCTGAAAAGTGTTCCGATTAACCCCATTTTACGGTAATGTATTTTGTGATACAACTTGCGTTGAAATATTATTTTTTATTTTTGGCAGTTAATTTAAAGTTTCAAAAAAAGTGGTAAATTTCCACCTCAAAAACCCATGGGGAAAAGTTAAACGTACAATATTTTTGTGACGAAACACACACACATTTTCAGTTTGAGGATTTGTGGTAGTTTTTATCAAATGGATGCGTAATTAAACGAATAAGTGAATTATTAATGAAAAAGTAAGCGAATAAATCAATAAACAAATGGATGACTTAGTATTTACACGATAGAAACAAATGAGTAAATAAAATAGAGAATGAACAGCAAAATAAGTGAATTGATAAGTAAAACAATGTGAATAAATTAATAGATAAAGAAATACGTACGTGATTAAGTAAATGAAAGCATAAGTAAACGAAATGAGCTATTTCACTTTGCCCCATCTACTTTTCTCCGCGTGCACTTGACAAATTACATTGAACATTTAAAATCAAAACATGACTAATATAAGCTAAATGAGGACTACACTGTACATCAGTCGATCTCAATTAATACCCAAAATCTTAATTACAAAAATTATAGTATTTTATAATAACGAGAAATATTTTTAAAAAACCACGAATATTACAATAAAGATAGCAAATTTCAGAAATGACTTGCATAATTTTTCCGTTGATTTTTAGAGCTATTTATTTTTTGACAGGAATCAACTATACGTCTAGTTACTTCGGAAAAATGCTGCTAGATTGGAGGCGCTGCAGACTTAAAAAAAATTTTACTATTTCACTTTGCCCCTCTATTTCACTTTGCCACACATTCCCCTACTTTACAGACTTTTAATAAATATTTATATGCCTGGGAGGTAAACGGCACTAAGTCAAAAAAGCAAAATTAGCTGGTAGATGAATTTGAAGTTTTTCTTTTGTGGTGATTTGTTGTACTGGATTGTTATTTATAGGCTTATAAAATGAGAACTTGTTAATCAAAACCTAGTGCTTTATAACTCTGAATAGAATGCGAAAAGTTGAGTAAAATGGCGCTTGAATATCAAATTTGAAAAAAAAAAAAAGACGATCTCTACCTTTCTAGTTCAGATTGGTAAATCGATTGAATTATCAGTTTTGTATTTATGATTTCAATAAGAGGTTTTTTTCTTATTTTATAAAGGATTCCCTGAAAAAAAAAAACTGAAGAAGCATGCACTGCTCTAATTTCGTATTAAGCTATATTATTACCACTATGATCGCAAAACCATACTTCATATTTAATTTTTTCAAATGGAAACAAAACAACGAAAGAAAAAAACTATCGTGCACCGTAAAAAATAGATGTTTCTACAGTTTAATGCAGCTAATTTTATAGTAAAAAGCCAAAAATTGCTGATTTTACACTAATAAACTGTAAAATTCCAGCTTTACAGTAAAAAATTTTTTTTTCTGCTAATTTTACAGTTTATTACGGGGCATTTTACAGTTTAAAACTGTAACCTTTGCTGCCAGTATCATACTGTTGTTCTTACTGTATAACACAGCTAAATTTTATGGCGATAAACTGTAAAATTGCTAACATTACAATACGAAACTAAAATTGCTAGTTTTACAGTTTATTACTGTGCATTTTACAGTTTTAAATAGCAAGCTTGGCTGCCAGTGTTATACTGTAAAAACAACAGTTCGTTTTTGGCAGTGTATTAAGCTATATTATTAACACTATGACCACAAAATTATACTTTCTAATTAATTTTCCAAATGGAAACAAAGCAAGGAAAGAAAAAAACTATTGTGTAATGCATACGAAACTTATATTTTAGTAAAAATGGTAATTTAGATTTGATACTTGGGGTTAATTAATTATACGATACCCGGAAAAAACATCGCTATTTACACTTAAAGTAAAACATATGATTCTATCTAATGAAGTTCTTACATTTAAGTATTTCGATGTACACAACAGCTGATGACGTAAAACGGAGCTGGGATGTCCACCCACAGCAGAAATCTTATTAAAAACGATGGGAAATGAAAAAGATTCAATTAAAAAAACTGTATTAGCTATAATTTAATAACTGTGGCGACTACCAGACGACGCAGAATCAATTAGCCGTCTGCATGAAGCATTGTTTCCGGAGAGCCGTGTAAAATTAATCACTTAAAATCTCTTCACTTTGAATAATGTAGACAGCAGTGCTTTCACAAAATAATGACTCAAAGTCTTGCGTTGAAAACTTATTTTCAAAGAAAAAAAAAACTTATTATTGTACCACTCTTCTTTAGCTAACACGATGCCTCAGAAAATGATATTTATCTTTCTCCACTGGTTTATATTGAAAGATGTCCATTGCTCAGAGGAAAAAGTGCTATCGTCCGTTTTATTTTCGTTTATGCATGTCATGTCTTCGAACAGTCTAGAATAATTTGTAATTTACATACTAGTCATTCCGCCTGCATTTGTTTTAGAAAATACACATCTCGAAAGATGATGATTATACTAAGACTTCACTTATGGTACATTTTGAAAAAGTTTTATTTGTTTGGATTGGTTTGCATTTCACCAATACTTGGTGAAGTTCTGATTTTTAATTTTTAATTGAATAGTAATACATAGAGAATATAAAAAAAGTCAAAAATAATTTAAAAAAAATAATTAAATGAATATTCGAAAATTAAAAATTAGAAAAAGCTTTGAGATGGGGAATATATGCCTGTCGGTCTGTCAGTTTGCTCTTTTAAGGGAACAATCTGATTCGAACTTTTTTTTCCTCGAAAGATCGCGGCGAGTACACCTCATTCCCATATTTCCCTTTGTGATTTGAGCAATTTGTCGTTCGATTTTGAACATCTCAAAAGTGTTTAATAGTAACGCTTATGGGGAAATTTAAGATAAATATAGATAAATATAATCATGATCTTGAAAACGGATTCTATTCAAACAAATTTTGTTGGAAAAAGCTCTTGATGAAGAATATGTATATAAAGCCTCTTTTTTTGATTCAGCTATTTTATGGCTATTTTTTGAGCAATTCATTTTTTTTTAATTAACGACACCCCGAAAATTATTTTTTCAAAACAAAAATTTGTGCAGATTTTGACTATATTCTTAATTTTTTGTTTCAAGACATAAAAATAGTTATTAATAAAAATAGAAATACCTTAACTCGTTGACATGACATCGGAACAAGTCAGGGAAGAAAATGAAATGAATGCAAAGCAAATGCTTCTTCTGTCTTCCTCCTTAGTCCGCTGATTCATAATTTGCTGATTTGTTGGTTTTTGTTTCTTTTCTTGAATTTCTAGTAGTTAATTTCTAAAGGAATGTTTAATTTGTTGGCACGTAAATTACTCAGTTGAAAAACGAAGTGTGTAAAATTTGTTTCCTTATCATTGTGGTATTAATGCAGAGAAAACAGCATGCTCTCGCTGTTCTTTTGTGTGTTTGCTTCAAATGGGGCTGCGTTTAGCTTCTTGTTATTTGTAGACCTAGTGAATTCCCAAAGACCGGCATCCACTCTTTCATGTGGCACCGCCATCGATGGAATACTATTGCCACGATAATTTTGATGCCCAGTTTCCCCGCTAGATGGAGGCACCTGAGTTCCATTCGGTGCGAAACAGCACCAGGAATTTTATTTTCCCCCAAGCCCGTCATTTAGGGGGGGGCGGGGGTCTGATTAGCAAAAAACCGTCAATGTAGCAACACATCTTAATATTGCGCCATCTTTTCGCACATGTCTTGCGTAGTTTCATGAATACGGAGACGTTTTGTCGTGAAATATCTTCGAGAACATGGAGCAAAATCGAGCAGTGTTACGACATGTTCTAGCAATGTTAATGACTCTTAAGACTTCTGTACAACAAGCATTCAACCATAATTAACATAACGCTATAAAAAAGAAGGGGGGGGGGGGTTACGCCCACTTTCGAAACACTCTGTAGTTAATATTTCTGACTGCCCACTAAAGCTTTAAAAAGTAGAATTTTGTAATTTTTTTTTCCAAATCGGTAAAGAAACGAAGAAAGTCAATTTTTTTATTAAAATAAATTTTAAAACTCACTTATTTCTTTAGAAAAAGTAAAAACAAAGACTTTTTTAATACGCTTTTATTAGTTTCACATGTGGGTTTGTTTGTTTGTATGCTAGTAAATTTGAATAAAAGATAAAATTCACGCTCTTTACAAATATAAAAGCAATATATTTAATACTATTATTAATACTAAAGGTTAAACTATTTTATTACATGTTGCTATGTAATAATATAGTTGCCTTAAGTGTTTCAGTTGTTTGTATGTAACGCTGCTTTTCATATCTCGGTGAACATTGGTCGATTAATGCCAAACTTTTTATGTTCGAATTGTTTTTAATACTTTTTTATTAGTTTCATATGTGGATTTGTTTGTTTGTTTGTTTGTTTGTATGTATGTATGTGTGTATGTATGTTTGTATGTACCTCTGAATAAAAGGTAAAATTCACGTTCTTTGCAAATATAAAAGTAATATATTTAATACTATTATTAATACTAAAGGCCAAACTATATTACATGCTATTGTATTTTATAAGTGCATGTTAACTTGAGGGCCAATCCATGGTTACGGTCGTTACATTCACACAACTTCAGCTGCTCATATTTTATTCACAAATGCAGTTAAAGTTCTAATGAAAACAGGGAATGATAAAGCTCCCCCCAACATGATTATCACCAAGCGTTAGTTTGAAATTATTAGTGGAAGTTGTAGAAAAATCTCGAAAATGTGTGGTTACGGTCGTTACAAAAAAAAAAAGACATGGTTTTTTGAGTGCTATCAAACACTGCCACTTTTCTGTGAATCTATTGCACGTATGATCTTCTGGATTTTTATAATAATTGCTCAATAAATAAGGCATGATATCATACAAAGAACTTAGCTTTTTTGTTGAAAAATAAATTTTTATGAATTTTTGATTGCGGTTACGGTCGTTACAAAAGCGGTTACGGTCGTTACACGTCTGACTATTTTCAATATATATGTTGCTAAAAATGAGTAAACGGCTATTTTAATTCATTTTTCCGCCATATATAAAGTCAAATAATAGACATATGAGCAGAAAGGTTCTCCAGTTAGTTCATTTGATAAGATATAATCTTCAATTGATTACTATAGACTTTGGAAGCTTTCAAATCCCTTGAGCTACGTTTTCCCATGAAACTTCACCAGAATACCCACACCTCCCAGTCTCTCTTCAGATATTTTAGCTCCACTAAATCCTCATAATCATCTGTGACTTGAGCTCTGTATTTCTTCAGTACTCTGCTTAGAAAAATTTCTACAAATTCGCTTATTACGTAAATGGTATTGATTGTACCGGGCACCTTATTGCTTCAACTACAAGTGTTCGTTTCATTAAACAATTTTAAAATACTCAAACATTAAGATTTTTTTATGCATAAATCATTTGCCCTCGTCCTCCCTTTATCGAGATATAAGATTTTAAAGGCTTAAATTTAAGTGAAGCTCCAAATTTAAAGGCTTCTGGGGAAATAGAAGGCCGACTATTTCACCATCTGCATGTGATAGGACAGCTATCTGCAAAGCATGCGAAAAGATGTCTCCCATCATAACCTGAAACTCGCTAAATTTAGTGACTTTATTACAATTTCGGCAGACTTTAGGACTTTATAATTCGAAAACGAGGAGGTGAGGGCAAATAATTTATAAATCCAGCAAAATGTTTTACTACAATGTTTCAAATGCAAATAACTTAATTTTTTTTCATTATTTCACTTTTGTATGGTTTCCTGGTGAACATCGAATGACCCCTGAGTCAAATTTGTCTAAGAACTAACGTAAACGGTATTTATAGTAGGAAAGCTCCTTTATAGGAGCTTTTCCACGCTATAAGAGACGAATACCCCCAAAGTAACTTTCAGATGCATCAGTGGACTTATGTACCAAATTTGGCAAAGATCCGACGTGAACTGTGAATTTAGACCTAAAACATGTAACACCCGTAACCAACATAGCACAAAAACGAAAAGGTTTTTTGAAAAAATTATTAGTGCATGTTTTTAGAATAAATGAGTACACTAACAAACCTAAATGGCAAACTTCTACCTCAAATAGTTATTGTTACAGAATAACAAATACTTGTTTTCGGTTACGGTCGTTACAAAGATTCTAGATAATTTTGCCTGCCTGTAATTAAAAACTAATACAACCTACAAAGAAATTGATTGCTGGAAAAGGTCAAAGGGAGTGCTTACTAAAGCACTATAATTCGTTATCTTCCAAATTGAACCCGGTGTGGCCAGCGTCTAGGCTGGAAACTTGATAATTTTTAACTGAAAAAATGGGTTAGAAAAACCGTAACTTTAGGACGTTGAAACCATGTTTACAATAAAAACTAGGATATTTTACACTTTGAATTAGGAAACTATGCTTTCTTGTGAATAAAATGACATATAACATGTTATTATTAAGTGAGTTTCATATTTTGATGTCTATGTCCTATTTCTCATGGATTGGCCCTTATAAGGTTTAAATATAAGGTTATAATACTTAAGTTTAAAGCTTCATAGTTTGATTAACTCTAAAAGCGTATTTTTTAGTTTTTTAAACTATAATTTAATTATTTTAATTCAATTTAAAACACTTGTTGGTTTATAACTAATAACCTAACGTTTCCACATTATAAATCAGTTAAATTTGTCGGAATTTTCTAGCTCCAAATAAATTTAAATACTGAATCCAAAACAATTAATTGTATTTGAACTGGAAATGTTACTGATATTTTAAGCGAATATTCTATGTTCACAAACTCTTATTCAATTACACAATGCTTTTTCATTTCTCAAATTAATTTTCTCGCAATTGTTTCATTGCTGCTTTTTCATCATATAAATACGCAGTTTACCCGGGAAAGTGCTAGATATACATTTAATACGAAGAATAAATTTACAACTTGATGTTAATGACGAAGAATATTCTAGCCGCAAGCGTTAAAATTGAGCACGCATCCTGCTAATAGATGCAGAACCCCTAAAAATGCGTTTAATTTGTTTAGCAATTTAGTAACAGAAAGGGAATTTGAAAATAAGAAATAATTATGTTAACAGCATTTCCTAAATTTATTTTATAATTAGCCATGCGTTTGTGTTGCAAATAAATCGGGATATTACCATATTTGAAGGATTTTCTATTAAGCAAATTGATTAATTTCAGCAAAATTTAAACTGATTTAATTTTAGTTGCTTAGTTGCGAAATTTTTAGCAGAGTTTTTTCTCGTTAAAAACTTTCTTTAATGAATCGTCAATGATTATTACTTATATTTATAACGTACATAAATTAAAATTCAGCGTAAATGACAAATTGATGAATTTATAAAACTTTCGGAGATATTTACTGGAGTGCAGCAATAAAAATAAATATTCTAAACTGGATGTTTGCAGTGGACAACTTTCAAGCAGATTTAGAAAATACTTCAAAAGGTTGTAAGAAATAGAATTCCCTTCCATTTGAATTACTCCTGTACACTGTAAAAAATGAATGTTGTTTTTACAGTATAATACAGCTAACTTTATAGCACTAAACTGCAAAATTTGCTAATTTTAACGTAATAAACTGTAAATTTGATACTTCTACAGTAATAAACTGTAAAATTGCTAATTTTATTGTAATAAACTGTAAAATTGCTATTTTAACAGTTTATTACTGTGCATGTTACAGTATTAAATTGGAACTTCGGCTGTCAGTATTATGCTGTAAAAACAACAGTTTATTTTTTTTGCAGTGTATGTTCTTGTTTGTTGAAGCCATGAAAAAATAATAAGCTATTACAAAAGTCTGGCTTTTCTTTTTTCCTCCCTAGACAGTAAACGAAGAAATTATTTCCACCCAAAGAACTATCACAATATGCAACCTAATCTAACTCTCAAAGACGAATACAGTGATTTTAAAGAAATGAACTGTCTCACCCACTAACAAATGATATGTGATGGCCATAAAGTTATTCATTAAAGTAAATTGATTTTCCTAATTAACAATACATTCTGTTCTGCCGATTCAGCGGATAAATCCAGTGACCCACTTTCCCAACAGGCGCCGATTGGAGAATATTTTTATTATTCTAATGTATCCCGGGGATAATGATATTTATGCCTTATGGCATTAAAGGGAGAACATAT
Organism: Uloborus plumipes; assembly: GCA_038373865.1. Classification (NCBI taxonomy): domain Eukaryota; kingdom Metazoa; phylum Arthropoda; class Arachnida; order Araneae; family Uloboridae; genus Uloborus; species Uloborus plumipes. The sequence continues at coordinate 18,642 of JAXGGA010003434.1, forward strand.
GCAGTAAATGGAACGTCCTGCTTAATTGGGCAGAGAAACTCGAGCTTTTCGGATATCCTCCGATGTAAAGAAGGCCATTCGAGAAAAAGGAGATCTCTTTTCAGTTAAAATGTAAATTTTAGTTTTCTAGAAGAGTGGTTTTGTAGCAATGAACTCTGGTGCAATAAAAATTGCTAAAATCCCCTTTCGGAATGTGATTAAAATGTTTTGGAAGTAAAAGAACTTGCGAACTTGGTTAATCTTTTTGTCAAACTTAAACATAGTATAAATATCTAAGCGGGACCGTATTTAAGGGGTGGGTTTTTAGGGTTCAAACCACTTTCGAAATTTTTTGCTGAAAATAATAAAATTACGATTTTATTTTTACTTTTCATTTCCTTTTCAATTTCATTTGAAAAATGAAATAATCATTATTGAATATTACATTATTAATTGATTTATCTGCTGTATTTATCTTTATTTTAGTTTTGCAAACATAATTTCACACCAAGCAATACGCTTTTTTAAATGGAGTGAAGGTGCTACACCAGAATTTTTTTCCTTCATTGGAAAGATGTGTTATTATTTTATTTTTCATGTTAATGCCCCTTAAGCATCTACTGTAACAAAAAGCATTAGAATATAGAACATGAAATCAAATTTTATTTAGCATATTAATTTCACGAGAAATGTGTTTGTAAAACCCTCCCCGAAACAATAGTCTGGTTACAGCCCAGTTTCCAAGCAATAAGAAAAAAATTATTTAACCGATTATTAGTTTTTGTTTCAGTCTTTTATGCTTTTGTTGGCAATTTTGCTTTAGACTCATGCTGAATTACTTTGTAAGCTCAAAAAGGGGGAGGGGGCAGCTGCTTTTGCTGTTCCTGCTTTGTGGGTGCATAGAATCTCACCGAAATCAAATCCTCTTCAAAATTAAAATGCATAAAAAACGTAAAAAAGGGAGCCTATAATTGCGATTTTATCAATATATCAATCGCAAAAGTTGTAGTATGGCTGTGATAACAAGACGTTTCCTCTTGGAAAAGTTCATTTTTTCTTAAGAAGAAAGAAGCGTAATTCTTAAACTGGCACAAGGTACAAAAGCTATTGCAACACATTATATACATATCAACTTGGCTTTCCTAAACCCTTATTTTAACAAATGGAATAGTTTACTCCTTCGTCCAACAAAGACCGAGTTATCAGAGTCAAACTATATTTCATTCTACTGAGTGGATCGTAAGCAATAAGAACAAGTACTTAGATTTAATAATTAAAAATTCAAACAAACCTTGACCCTGATTGCCAATCTCATAGTAAAATGAACTTCTCTGGTCATAAAGCATTTTAAATTTAAATATATTTAATTGTTTTCGAGAGGATATGGTAAACACAGAAAAGGAAAGATAATTCTTACTAGTAAAAGCGGAATAATGAAGGAAAATTGAAAATTCTTATACCAAAATCAAACAAGTATTTTAATTGTTAACAAATAGAAACTGGCAATAGATAAACATTTTAAATCATTGAGTTTTCTTTTCTCGTTGACCAACAATGACATCGGTTTCCAATCCTGTAGATTTAAGCCTTAGCCGCATTTGCTAAAAAACGTTATAATTCGAGTTCTATTTTACATGGAAGATCCAAACACTTCTTATCAGAGGCAGAAATTTTCCTCTCTCTTCTGGTACAATTCTTTTAAATTTTACAGTATGTTTTCACTTCAAAAAATGCTAAAAACGCTTTGATGGTTTTTAATTAATATTTTTGTTAATTAATGTCATCCGAAGACGCTACCTAGCTAAGAACACTATTGATCTCCTCCCCTTCAAACAGGGAAAAAAATCAAAATAAATAGGTCCATCCGTTTAGGCTGTACTGTGCCACAAACAGATACACAGATCAACAGATACACAGTCACGTCAAACTTATAACTCCCTTCCTTGTTGCGACAGGGGTTAAAAATGACCCAAAATGCTTATTCAGTCAACTTCTCCGAGTTATCAAGCAGTGCCCCCATACGTTTTATATCCATTAACGATATAGAATTAAAAGATTAGACACAAATCAATGCGCAATTAATCGAATTAGAAGTTTTTCTGTATAATTACTGCAATTTGCATTTCTTGCGGGTACCAGCTGCACTTGACTCAATTTCAGTAGTCTCTGCTTCAGAGCTTGACGGTAGTAATTTCTCAACAAAACTTACAGCTCAATTTTCCATTTTCAAAGTTATGAACTAGATTGCAGGTTCAAGGATATTTGTCGTATAGGGTCATTCCATAGAAATGTCAACCTCAGCCGAAGAAAAAAAATTACCGAAGTGAAAAAAGTATCAAAAAAATAAATTATTAAATGAATAAATAAAAATCCTTCAATATAAGAAGTTTTAAAAAATTGAAAAAGTAATGTAATTATCACTGAGATTAGCCATAATAAATAGTTTGTAATGTGTCTACTGCTTGTTATTCGATGGTTACGTTAGTCACGTTACGTTAGTCACACGCCACCTTGAGTAAAAGTGACACTTAGCACTAATACAATTAAGATTTAATAAATGTGTTTTATGTTTTTAAAAGCCAACTAAACACATTTTTCAAATATATCATTCAATTTTTAACACTTGCTTAACTTTGAGAAATTTTTTCCTCACAACATGAGCATTAATTTTCAGGGTTGCTAAAACGTTACGTTAGTCACACTGCTATTTTGGTTGAAAAAAATATCTACTGTCAGTAATTTGTTTTGAATTCTTAGGAGAAAATGATACATAGATACCATGTACATTGTGAATCCACCAGCATAACTAAGAAATATTTTTTATCCTTTAAGTTACAAGTAAAAACAGTTACAAAAAATCAGCTCTGAATGTTAGGTTAGTCACTATGGAATGACAGTATGGCAAAAAACAACCTTAGAATTCGATTGACCAAAGTGATTGGAAATAGACTACCATCGGTAAATTGAAATTCCTGATAAAAGAGGTTCTGAAAAAGGGCTCATAAGAGCCCTAAATCTGGCTTTAAATATGTTCATATTTACAAAACAACTATTTCGTATTATGGTTGATTACGCGTGATTAAGAGGCTGTTTTTCATAATGAAGAGCTCAAAATGAAGTTCCACACTCAAGAAACCGAAAACCAGTAAAAAATAAAATAGGAAGTTATTATTGGGGAAAAAATGCAGTTGTGTGTGTAGTTCTTCATATTCCATTTTCGCTGTCTTCATTTTTAATGACCGAACTTTTACGAGCCATGCCCTAACTTGAAGCAAGAAGTACTATTTTGGTAAATTTATGCGACGCCTTTTTGGATTAACGACCGCATCTACGCTAGACTTCAGGCGATATCGATTCACTTCAGTTCCCATATGATAGAAGAGCAAACAGAAAAGAAAATGATGATTACCGACAATATGGTAGTAGTTTATTTCCAATCTGTTTAATGGCAACGATACAGAATCTTGAGGAAAAAGATGGAACTTGCTTCTTGTCATAGGAACTTTGTAGCAACATTGGTGGGATCTAAAGTGACTGCCTTTTAAGAATCGAATTACAGAACATTTACGAAGAAAAAAATATTGAATACTCAAGAAGAGGAGCATTAAAAGGAAGAAGCGGAAATGGTCGTCAAAAGATTTAGATTCAAATAAATATTTGATTTAGTGAATACAGAATTTTTTATTTACAGAAGTAAACTTCACAGAACTGTATTGGAACGGAATTCATTTGCACATTCTATAATGCAATTGAAAAACTCCAAAAAAAAAGGGGGGGGGGAGGCCCGTGAAGCCGGAAATTATAAATTTAACAGCATAAGTTTTTTGTGTAAGCATGCATTTCTTTTCATGACTAAATAAGACTGTTAGGCGTCCGGATTTTGCCAGGACAATCCGGATATTTCTCTTTACACCCTTGTCCGGACTGATGTTCGGATCTGATAAATGTTCGGATTTTAAGGTGGTGGTAAAAAATAAGATTTTTTAAAACGAAGCTATGAAATTTTACTCTTTGTTATCCAGTACCATTGAATACCCTGGATTTTTCAGGAGGATAACTATGAAAGCAGTCAACTGTGATAACTGCACCAAACTGCAAAAAAAATAAACTGTTGTTTTTTCAGTATAATACTGGAAGCATTAAAACTGTAAAATAAAAAGTAATAAACTGTAAAATTAGCAATTTTACAGTTCATTACCACCGTAGCATTAGCAAATTTACAGTTTTTTTTACCACAAAATTAGTTGGCTTTTACTGTAAAAACAACTGTATAATACTGGCAGCAGAGGTTCCAGTTTAAAACCAAAAACGCTCAGTAACAAACTGTAAATTAGCAATTTTACAGTTCATTACCGTAATATTAGCAAATTTTAGTTTATAACAATAAAGTTAGTTGTATTATACTATAAAAACAACAGTATAATACTGGCAGCAGAGGTTTCAGTTTGAAACTAAAATGCACATGCACAGTAACAAACTGTAAATTAGCAATTTTCCCGTTTATTACTGTAAAATTAGCAATTTTCGAGTTAATTACTGTAAAATTAGCAATTTTAATGAAATCAGCTATATTATACTGCAAAAACAACATTTATTTTTTGCAGTGGACCTTCCGGATATTTTTCCTATTTTAAGCTGTAACTATGATACGAATATTTATAACATACACTACTTCTATTAGCAACATTTCATTTATGATTTAATGCGTTACCGTCGAAATAAATATATTGCTAACGCTTAAAGCAGCACGTCATAGCTTCAGGAAATTACGTCAATTGCTTTACAATAAAAATATTTTATGTGTACCTTGGCAAGCAATTTAAAGCTGAATCCAGGCATATTATTGGAAGTCAAATTTTAACTGCAAATGAATTAATAATAAATAACATGTATTTCTCCCTTCGTTATTTCAAACTACTTCGCCAACTGAATAAAATTCAAGGAGAGATAAAACTGAAATTTTTTTATTCGAAATTCTAGCGGCTCAGATGACAAAACATTTTTTTGTGAATAGATCCGTCTGGCATAAAGTAGCCCAATAGAAATATTTCACTCATATATCAAAGTGACAGCTCGACACAACAGAAGGATCGGTCACATAAATAGCTCACGCCTTTATATATATATGTCTTTGGCAACTCTTCTGTCATTATCCACATACACAATCGCGATTGTCTTGTTGCAGGATATTGGTTCGATAGGACAACTGTCCGGTGGGAAAGAAATTCTTTAAAAGGAAGAGTTGGATAAAAAAAGGGAATATTGAAAAGTTTAAAACAATAGCTAAAACAGTTACGCTCCCTTGTTTAGCTTTTAATCGATAAAAGTATGTCGTTTTAGTTTCTAGTGTTGTGAATTGTTTATCCCTGTTACTATTATGGTAATGACAGCCGTAAAAATAAAAGCAGATTTTATCATTTAGCTTTTTTCTGTGTGAGTGTTCCACTCCTAATTCTAAAAAACGAATGGAAGTTTTGAACTGAAGGAAAGAAATTGTTACTGCATTTTTTCTTTCGTGAGATACGATAAAAGTAATTAAACAAAATTATTTTTTTTTTACAAATGGCAAAAAAGACAATAAAATGTGAAGACGAGAAATTTTTAGAAGCCATAGTTTTATATAAATGTGGAGCTCTGTAAAATACATGCATTAATAAAAAAAAAACCTATGACGTTCACTTTAACTCCAGTTTTATAGTTTTTTCACATTTTTGTGGAAAATACAGTTACATAAAACAGAACTGTAACGAACTTAGTTCCTTCACTCAGTTAAAAAATTTAAAAATCATTTACACGTGTTCATTCAGATGATAATTTGTTGCACATTACGTGAGATAGTAATGAAACATGTTAAATTTAAATAGTAGAAATAGAAGTTTGAATACATCATGATTTTTTGCGGAATGTCTTCATTTTTACGTAAACCGCATTATCTTTTGTTCAACTATTAGGGATTTCAGTTTATTTTCTGATATTTTTCTATGCAAAAGTAATTCTACAAACAGCTATAGTTTTTTAAGTAGGCTTGAGGCTGTATTACCTATCTTTAGTATGACTACTTATAGTATCACTATAGTTCTGTTGTCCCTAAAAATTAATTAGTAAACAGCTAATAAGTGAAGACAAACAGTTTGAGAAACACTAATTTAGGTCTTGTTTAACTATATGTTTAGAGCATTGGTAGTCAACTTTACTTTCTAGTTTTTACGAAGCAAAGGAAGTAGATACTCCAAAAAACATTTTCACTCAAGTTTAAATGGGTGAGCAGTCAAAATATCAATTTCAACGAGCCATGAGAGTTGATATTATGATTTTTCTTATGACGTCTAAGTATTGTCTGATCACGGATGAAAAGGAAATTCTGACATCCGTTTTACAGGTGGAAAATGGATATGACTATTAATTTTTAGGGATGTCAGCTGTCGCAGATATGGGTTAGAATTTTACATAAGAGAAACACGCGCATCAAATTTTTATTTCGCCTCCTCATTTGGATAGACCCGTTCTACATGAACGCTTGCCGATTTCATAGCAACCTTGGGCAGACTGTATGTATGCATTTTGTATAATTCAAACTTGTAATTCGTAAAATTTTTATATGCAAGGTCAGTATTGTTTTTAGTTGCGCACTTCTCTTTTTGGTTGGCAATTGGGAATTTTAAAATGGCTCTTTGTACTTTTTTTAAAGACCGAAAAGCAATGTGCATTTTAATCAGTTAGAAACAAAGCTGCGGAGTCGGAGGGAGAATAAACGACTCCGGCTCTGACTCCGGGAGTTTTAGTTTTTGACTCCGATTCCTACACCCCTTAACCAGTCTGACTACGACCTTTAGTCGACAGAACTGCCAGAGTTGCAAATTCTGGGGGAAAGTGACTGACTCCGACTCATAGAATTTACCAACCTTCTACTAATAACTCCAACTCCGACTCCTATACCTCAAACTAAGTTCAAATCCGACTCCACAATCCTAGCCGGAAAAAAGGTACAACATCTGTTTCACGTGCCGCATATCATACTGAAATAAATTTATAGGAATAAAATTTGTTTGACATTTCCGTTAAGGTGCCAGAACTATTTTCCTTCCTCAACAAAGAAGAAAAATATGTGTACTGAGTAATCGCTGGCGTTCGAATGTTTATAATCTGGCGGCTGTGTTTGTCCCCTCTCTCCGTGTCTGTGGTGCACGCGAGTAGTTGCACGTTAGTCAGGTTCGCTCCAAATGCCAGGAGGGTACGTTTTTGGCTTTACCTTAACTTGGATTTTATTTTCAGCTCAATAAATTTAATAAAAGTATATTGTTATTATTATTATTATTATGATTATTATTACTATGATGATGATGATGATGATGATGATGATGATGACGACGACGACGACGATGATGATGATGATGATGATGATGATAATAATAATAATAATAATAATAATAATAATTATTATTATTATTATTATTATTATTATTATTATTATTATTATTATTATTATTATTATTATTATTATTATTATTATTATTATTATTATTATTATTATTATTATTATTATTATTATTATTATTAGTGTTGTTGTTACTATTATTATTATTAATAATAATATTATTATTATTTAAGTAGCCCATGGCCATATCGCGCGTCATTACATCGCGTTTTTCCTATGTACCCTGAAAAATTAAGGGCTAATAAAACTTCGTTCTACTTTTGAGATGATCACTTAAGGAGCAAAAACCTGCTGAATTTCAAGAAAAAAAAATTATCTTCCCTTTTAAAAAATTTAAAAAAAAGGATGCATTAAATTTTTTTCTGAATTCTCTGCACATCTTGTAACAATTTTTTGCATTCTTATTTTACCAAAACACTATTAGGATACTTTCGAATGTTTTTTATACCGTTTAAGAAAGCTTTTCGCGAGAGAATTCTCTTTTATTCAAAAATTCATCTTAATATAAGAATTAACTGACGTATATATCAGTTACTTGAAGGCTAGTTCAATTGTTATTTTTAACTTTTTCAGTCAAATCTCATTTTTGAATTTTTCTCGGTATTTTAGCCTTCCGATAAGCACGATATCGAGGAGGTGTGGTATTATTGTTATTACTATCATACGTTTGTTTCCATCATTACTTATGAAAACATTGCACCGCTTCAGCAGGGCCTAAATTCTAGTTTCTGCTTCTAAATGCATGGCTAAAGGTAATTGTAAATGATAAAACTGGTTCAATAAAAATTTTCTGGGAAGTTTTAAAAGTGAAGACATATTTCATGAACATTACTCCCATCGCAAGTTGTTTTTAAATGTGAGATTTGTCCCACCATTTTTACAATGTTGTACATTTTAATAAGTTTTATTCATTCTGTGAAGCAATAAATCTAATTCAACATCTAACCATAGAATTGCAATGCAAGCCATATATAAGGTATGAAACTTCTATATATTAGTGGGGGAGGGGGATAGAATTTGATCTGAATTCTGCTTGGGCCACTTTTAGAAATAATATCAAAAGTAGCATGAACTCATCGAATTTTGCTCGGCCGATCATCGAACTCCTCGTAAACTGATCCCGCAATGCACGATGACATCGCTCCGATCAGTATCCGAGCACGGTTTTCGATGAGTTGCTTTTCATCGGAAAGCGATATCCTTCCGATCAACTTTCCCGATGAAAATAAGCCGAGCATCCAAAATTGATCCTAAATTCATCGGCACGGGACTGCACTGCTCGTAAATTGCCCCAAATCTCATCGTATTTCGAGCAAAACTCATCGGATTTTGCTGCTCGGATTCTGTTTGGCAGATGAAACATATTGGAGCAATTCCGAATTAGAACTCATCGAATCCGATCATCGGCCGATGAGATTATGCTGCTAGGGATTTGTACCCTCAGCGAAATTTGTTTCAATGTCTCAAGAGTATGGAAATACACCCCCCCCCCTCGCCTCAAAACGGAACTATGTTTCCCCTAACTTCAGAGGTTAATTAGGTATTGAGCTTCAGTTCTCAAATAGGGTAAGTGCTCCAGTAGTCGGCCATTTAAGAGATCTTTTGTGGATCTTGGCTAACCTAGAACTTTCAGCTATCAATACAGCAACAAAAGCAAGGTAAAACTTTAGAATGAACCTTAGGGTGGTTCACAAACCTATGGTGAAAAAAAAATTTTGTCCTAGAGGTCACGGCGGTGGCTCAGTTTTTTACCTTTATCCACCCTAATATACTGCCAAAATTTCAACCTCCTACTTAAATAAAAAGACGGTGCTCAAAGCTCAAGTAGTTCTCCAGTTTTTGTCAATTTCAAGCGTTTTTCGGTTGAGAGGCAGAAAAAAAAAATCCCGGTGTTTTGCTATCATTCTTGCTGATTCTTATGTTCAACGATCCCCTTAATCCTAATATGGCCACCCTTTTCCCCCATTGCCTCCCACTTTTCGAAAATAGCATCCCCCTCCCCTCCTATTTTCATCAAATTTCGACAATTTCATAGATATTATTTGGAGGGGAAGGAAGCATTATATTTACCATTAACATTCTTATATAAGGCTAGAGAGGTGAAAAGTTCAAAATCATTAACAACTTTTTACAAGTTAGGGAGCTTATGGGGGTATTTTCCCCTCCCCTCCTTAAAATAGCTAACATATCATCAACAACTCATTTTTTCCAGTTTCAAAATTTTACACTTACTTTTTGGTGCAACAGAATAATATTGGACTGACATCTATGACTCCCACGTCCAAAAAATTTTTCAAGTTGTAAAATTTTGTTTAAAACCTTGGAAACATCGCATGTTACATATGAGTCGCACCCAGGGTCGCACCACAGATTTTCTTCAGTAAAGAACCTTTCAGTATTATTTATATTCAGTCCAATTATGTTCGAGCGATTACCATGAAATGTGAAACGAAGATCATATTTGGATTCAGTGAGGCATTTTACATAAGAAACAGCAAGAATAGTGTCAGATACATTTGAACATTTTTTGCTGAGCAGTGTTGTTATACTGAAATTTGCTAGAACTTTTTAATTAAAGTCAACATATTTGAACTTCTTGCTATGCAATTCCACTTCCTATGTATATTTATATATAGATTTTTTTTCTTGAGAGAGAGAGAGAGAGAGACTTTTAGTATTGAATATTTTATTGTCTCAGCAAGGATAAGTACTCAATTTTCTTCAATAGCAGGTAAAAGAAACTGCTTATTGTCCTCATTATTGACAAAAATTCTGTTAAATTCTTGAATTATTTGAACATTTTCCTCAGCAACGTTATTCACCATTATTTATTTATTTTAATTTTTTCTTTTAATTCTGTTATTGATCTTATATTTGTATTCGTTGGGGCGTAGGATAAAGACTGTTAGAAAATAATCCCTAATATTCACGTTTGAAAAAAATATCCAATTTTTCTGTACTACACTTGTTATATTTCACATCTTTACTCTCGTAATAACTTGCTTTTCTTTCAACTAGAATTTGATACGAAAAACTAAGTCAAACTATTTAATTCACCAGAAAGGTGTCACAAGTAATTTAACAAAATTGTCCTAGTTGCTATTTCAATTTCCAGGTCGTTCATATCTTATAAGGCTTTTTCCAAGTTCAGATATTCCCAGAAGTTTTAACTGCAAATGGAGCATCTATTAATGTTCAATCCATTTGTTTCACTGTGCAAAAACGCACTGAAACTGTAAAAAGTGTTGCACCTAGGTTTTTTCGCTCATGATTAAATGAAAAATCTCTTTCTTATATAGGAACACAAATATTTGGAGGCATATAAGAGACTGAATTTTCTCAGAAAGGCTCCCTAATTGACTAATAATACCTCAATTATCTCTTTATAATAAGCAAGAGTAATCATAGATTTATCTATAGATTTATAAAAAGCTTACAGTTGAAGTTTCAAACTTGTTAAAGTATTTTTTAAGTTCTATGTGCAACATTCTTTTTTTTTTTTTTTTTTGTTTATTTGTTTAATTCTTTTCTAAACATTTTTTTCGCTTTGAAGTTGTTAAAAAGACAAGAACTTGTGAGGTATATGATGGCCAAAGTAAGCATGAAGGTAATATCTTTGCCTAAATTTCAGATTAGTTCTATGCGAGACCAGCTACAATAGTTTATTTTGTGCAATTAGTTTTTATAATTTAATTCATTCTTCTTGTGATACTATTAGCACTATTAGTTTAAAACTTTAAATCTTGCAATTTTTTTCTCTGCATCCTACTACTTTAAAAACATAAAAAAAAACATTTTGCACAGATCTTCTACAACTCTATTTTGGCAAGCGTAAGTTTTGAAAATTATAGCACAACATGTAGACAAGTACTGCAATCTACATTGTATGCTGCGATCTACTAAATAATAGATTGTATCAAAGGTGTTGCTATATAGATTCAAACGATTAAGAAATTTTCTAACTGTTTGAACTAATATTTATGCATTGAAAAATGAGAATAATTGAAAAAAAAATATCTTCCAAGAAAATGGTCTCTTTAGTCTGAAAAGCTCAAAAATTATGAAAATTACAAAAAAGCGTAAAAATGAAGGGTGTTTGAGCACCATCTTCCATTAAGAGTAGAGAGCTGAAATTTTAGGGGAGTAATCTTGTACATAAATGTAAAAAAAGTAGGGTGCGCCTTGGTCCGTAGCAAGAAAAAAATTTTTTTGAACCACCCTAATGAACCTTTCTGATAGTGAATCACCTGCTCGTTTCAGAAATTAAAAAAAAAAAAAATATGTTAAAATCCAAGCTGTTGTCTACTCTAGTAAATGCCCCAGTAGTCGGCCACAGAATCATCTTAGCTGAAAAATAAGCAGAATCGCAATCTTGGATGACGGGCACACCATTCAAAATGAAATGACTCATTACTAATTCAAAAAAAGTATCCAAAACTTAACTGCCACTGGTTGATGATTGAGGATAGGTACATGAATGTGTGAATGCGCCATATCTGATTTTGAATTAAAAATGTACTGTTTATAAGGAGTTTTATGTCATTGTGGCCGACTACTGGAGACTGGCCGACTACAGGAGCACTTACCCTATATTATATTTTCGCTTTTGTTAAGTAGCATCAATTAGCTTTAGTACCACAAAGCTTTCGTGGAAAAGAAATCTTTATTTTTATTGCAAGATTTAATTTATATCAATTTTGTTTCTATGATCAGCAAAAGGCAAATTGAATTTGTTAATTATTTAAAGTCAGACTTGGAGTTAAATTTTTTAATATACATTTTTCCATTTACCAGTGCCTTATGAAATGTATTATTATTTCTTTTTGTTTATTTTAAGTTCACTTCGATGGAAATAACTAAAAAAAACTTTTTATTTCTATTTGTCTATTTCCATTTCTTAGTGTTAAAATGAGAAATATGCAGCAACGAAAACTAAAATTTTGCTAAGCGTATTATTATACTCTTCAGAAAGTAAAGGAAGCGGAAATAAGAGCAAAATTCAAACTTCAAACTCAATAAAAGTTTCTCCATATTCATGACATAAGTAAACGATTTTTTTTACTCTAGCTGAGCTTGATTAAATATTCTAAAATAAAAAGGAGTTGTTTTTTGCAACAAATTTATTATTCCTTTCTGGAATTATGTTTAGTTATATATGTTAATGTTATGGAATAAATTAGACTGAAATTTCTGAATCACGTACTGCTTATCATATACATTTAGTTTAAACACTCCTTTCAGGAAACAATTATGAAGTTACTATGGTATTTTTGATTCTCTAGGCATTATTTTATATAATGGAAGATTTCAAATTAAGATAGAACCCCGATAAAAATAACTAACTGGGAATGGTGGCCTTTCGGCTTACAAACAATTTGATAACCTGAAATATCGGTAAAAGTAAAAACGAAGAAGATATGTGCTGAAAAATATGATGAATGAAAATAGAACTTCTACGTTTCAACTTTAAATCCTTCTCTTCTTTTTAAATGAGCTCACTGTAAAAAAGAAACTGTTGCTTTTTACATTATAATACTGGCAGCCGAGGTTCCAACTTAAAACTAAAAGGCACAGTAATAAACGGTAAAACTAGTAGGTAATTTTAGTTTCTTACTGCAAAGGTAGAAATTTTACAGCTTATTGCCGTAAAGTTTAGCTGTATTATACTATAAAAACAACAGTATAATACTGGCAGCAGAGTTTTCAGTTTAAAACTGTAAAATGCACGGTAATAAACTATAAAATTAACAATTTTTCAGTTTATTGCTGCAGAATTAGTAATTTTACAGTTGAGTACTGTAAAAGTAGAAATTTTACAGTTTATTAATATAAAATTAGCAATTTTTACATTTTATTCATATAAAATTAGCTGTATTATACTGTAAAAACAACATTCATTTTTACAGAGGCAGAGATTCTGTGCATCGGATATGTGGGGGACCTAAATGCCCCATAATTTCTTTCCAGTATATTAGCTTTTGGAGCAGAGCCTTTGAGTAGATTCATTTGTTTTAATTATCGTCTGCCGACTAGAATACACGATGAGCTTATACTATACACTGCAACCTTTCTTGACCACAACATCGTGACGTCAGCGTGACGTTTGCGTGACGTTAGCCTATGAAAAACGAGTTACATAAAACGTCACAGCCTACTTGGCGAATTAGAGGAGATCGCTGACTGCTTGTGAGCTCTTATTGGCTCCGCCCGTAGTGACGTTCAGTGTCAGTTAAGTTGCATTTAGGTATAGTTTTTAAGATCGAGCGCTCTTTACTAGCATGCAACCTAATTTGAGTCGTTCAGAATCAGAACCGGTAAAGTCCATTATTTATGAAAAATAATTTCATTCAAAAAATGTTTATTTATTTATTTTTAATACGCCTTTATTTGTTTCACATGTGGGTTTTTACACATGTATGTAACTCTGAATAAAAGATAAAATTCACGTTCTTTACAAATATAAAAATAATATATTTGATACTATTATTAATACTAAAGACTAAACTGTATTAAATGTTGATGTATTCTAAGTGCATGTAAACTTGGCTTTTTTTTTTCCAATTTGATTAACTCTAAAAGTGTATTTTTTAGTTTTTTAAACTATATTTAGGAATTTTTTTTTTATATTCATAAAGCAAGAAGCTTTTCATAATTACAACTACAAATGTTGATCAAGATCCATTTATGTTCTGTGCATTTCTTATTTACTGAATATTAATTATGTTTATCTTTTAACTACATAAGCAATTTAACAAGTGCTTATGTAGCAAAGTAAATGAGCCAAGTGAAATAGTTTGTCATTTTTTACTCATTCATAAATTCATTTACTTAGTCATTAATTTATTCATTCATTAATTTAGTCACACATTTATTTAATCATTTATGAACATTTATATTTTTATTCATCCAAGAATTATTTAACTAATTCATTCATTCAGTCATGAATTCAAGCGTTCATTTTCCTTCTTCAAAGAGAACTATTTTGTTAAACATATAGAAAATATTTTTTTAGAAAATACTTCCAACTGTCACTTTGCTCCATGGTACGGGGCTAATCGGTAATTATCCACTTTTTTCAAGACACAAATTGGCTGTTAAACATTTGAAATAATGTTTAACAGCATACAATTTCTCTTTAAAAATATTGTTTTCCTTTACATATAATAATTTTAGGTTAAACTTCCAAAACTTGCTCATTTTGAAGAAATGTAATGCATCTTAACTATTTCATTCCCTTATTTATGGGAAGATGACAAAACCAAGTCTGTGCGTCAAAAATAGCAGGTGCGATAAAATTTCATAACTACACGTTTTTAGTAACTTACGCCGGACCAAGTGAAACTGGTTAAAACCAGTTACTACGCGTTTGTAGACCAGCTGGAATATAAAATGTGCGATCACTAAACTTAAATAAAAAAACTTCTTTCACGTCGTCATATTCAAACAGTGATCGCGCCTACACAACTGTTTGTAGACAAGCCGGAACTCTCAGATTGTCTTTTTTACATTAGTCTTCACTCGCAACTACACTGAAAAACATAAACTGTTGTTTTTACTGTATAATACAGCTAATTGAATAGTAATAAACTGTAAAAATTGCTAATTTTACGATAATAAACTGTAAAATTGCTAACTTTACAGTACTAACCTGTAAAATTGCCAATTTTACTGTAATAAACTGTAGAATTGCTAAATTTACAGTTTATTACCGCGCATTTTAGTTTTAAACTGGAACCTCTGCTGCCAGTATTATACAGTTGTTTTTACAGTATAATACAGCTAAATTTTACGGCAATAAACTGTAAAATTGCTTACTTTACAGTAAGAAACTGTAAAATTGCTAGCTTTACAGTTTATTACTGCTCATTTTACAGTTTTAAATTGGAATCACGGCTACCAGAATTATACTGTAAAAACAACAGTTCATTTTTTGCAGTGTACACTGAAAAACATAAACTGTTGTTTTTACAGTATAATACTGGCAGCAGATAATCCAGTTTAAAACTGTAAAATGCACAGTAATAAATTGTAAAACTAGCATTTTTACAGTTTATTACTGTAAAGCAGCAATTTTACAGGTTCCTACCACAATTTAACATTTTATTACCACAAAATTAGCTGTATTATACTGTAAAAACAACAGTATAATACTGGCAGCAGAGGTTCCAGTTCAAAACTGTAAAATGCACAGTAATAAATACATAATTTTACAGTTTATTACCATAAAATTAGCAATTTTTACAGCTTGTTACTATAAAATTAGCTGTATTATACTGTAAAAACAATATTTTTTTTAGTGTAGTTTAGTTTCAAGAAACATCGCAAGTGCGTTAATTCAGTTTCAAAAATCACTTTGATCCCCAATCATTCTTATGTGACAAAATTATTTTGCAGTTTATTGTTTCGGCCATGCTTTTTAAATTTAAAACTTCGTTTACATGTTCTTTTCGGTTTTGTATTTTAAAGTAATGGGGATTTAACGTAAAATATAAATACGGAAAAGTAAAACTTAGGTATATTACACTATAACTGAAATGCTGAAAATTACACATAAAAAAAATTCAATCACAGTTAAATGTAATTTAATTCTTTACATCAGAACACATGCTTTTTTTTTACATTGCGTTCCAAAAACAAGTCTTCAAATGTAAGTCATAACAAACGTTTTTTGCGTTTTGGTGAAGTATTACTCTAAATTGTTTTAACTATACAATTAATATTACATAAATATATTTTGATTTAAGTCGCAATTGTATTATGTATAAAACTACATTGTTCTTTTGTATAATTTTAAAGTCCAGTTAATTTTCCTAGTTTTTAGCTGTTTTCAGCAGGTTTTCTCCTGCTTTTGCCACTGTGCTGGTAGAACTGCCATTTTGTTGGCAAAATGACTTAACCTATTACCAGAAGATATAGAGTAACTGAATTGTATATCAAAAATACATGATTCGTGCAAAGTATGCTAATTTTATTTCTACAGAGTAGTTTTATTTGTTACTAGCTTAATACCCGGCGTTGCCCGGGTGCTTATTAATACAACATAGCATTCAGGGAAAATAAGTTTGAAAGAGTTCTATTCATATGGGTATAAAATAATTTGCATCAATCAGTCTCTTAGGTACAAACTTTGAAAAAAACTAAAATATTACAGAAAGTTAAACGTTTACAGAAAAATAGTCTTATCAAAAGGTGAAAATTAAAGAGAAATGTTGTCTGTGCTTTGCCGCGTCTACTGGCATGAAATATATGCACATGGAAGTGAAAAAATTGCATCAAATTCAAAGCCAAATTCAAAATATTAACTTTTCTCTATTAACTGTTCCCACCTACAAAGTAAAAATTATTATAACTCAATCTAATAAATCTGTCTGAAATAAATCTGTTTCTCGTTCTGAAGGCTTATCTCCATTACAGACGCAACTGTTGTCGCATTGCAAATTTGAAATTCAAATCCGTGGTTCTTTTTATAAAGTCCACATGAATTATATTATGATTGTTTTTTACTTATTTCAATGCTAAAAGGAAATAGGTGAGCCTTAAATTGAAAATTCATTACTTTAATCGTAATCATTGTTGGAAAATACTCATATTTAAAAATCTTAAATTTCATCAATTTGAATACTAAAAGGCCTATCTCGATTACAATATAAATAGGCTAGATTCCTATAAAAGGGTCATTTTTTCACAAAAAATTTAAATTTGAGCTTTAATGATTTTTTAAAATTTCAAGACCCCGCCTATGAGAATTCTAGGGCATCAAGGAACCTCTGTGTCAAGTTTGATGAAAATCTGACGCAAACTGTGGATTTGTATAGAGAACAAGTATATATATATACACAGTGGCGTAATCTAGGGGGGGCATAGGGGGGCAAGTGCCCCCCTACTTTTTTTGGTCCAGGGGCAGAGTTATTATTTTGCCCCCCTAGTTTTTAAGGGAAATTTTTTTTTTTTAATTGTTCGTCAAATGATGCATACCTTATTTTCAAACAAGAAAAACTGTAATTTCCTAAATGTAACCATTGTAGGAAAAGACGGGACACAATACAATACAATACAATGCAAATGCAACGACCAGCAGCAATCTCTGGGCCCAACTGGGCTGGTCCTACTCAAATTAAAGACCCCAATGAAGATCAATGGCCCTCTTAAAGCTATCTACTCCATTGCTCCTTACCGCCTCTTCCAGTAAACTGTTCCAAGTTCCCACTTTTTTAACACAGAGACAGTCTCGGTACAAGGAAGCAACCTCTCTTCCTGATAGCAAGCCCCCACCCCCTTTTCCTTGGAAACTGCTTTTAAGCAATAAATAGGGTCTGATTTTATCCATAAGACCTTCCTAGACACACATAGTCAAACAAGGGGCCCTGAAAGGACAAAATCTGTTTAATTTACGTTGCTTAAGGTATCTTTGAAAAAAGCAATTTGAACGAAAAAAGATGATAAAATTGCATAATAAAACAATACTTGTAGCTGATACTTGAAACTTTTTTGGCAAATTTAATTGATGTTTTTCTTTTTCAATTTCTTTTTATTATTTTGTAAAGAAACATTTACATAACATTTTTTAAAATAAATGCTACAGTACAGTCCCCCCTCCCACCTCGACTCTGATTCAGATTAGCCCTCTCTCTGTTTTTACTTCCTTTTTTTTTTTTTTTTTTAATAGCAACACTGACAATCCGCTGTAGTTATTTAGATGTAGCCGAAGCCCGGAATACAGTTCTGATTCCATTGATTCTACAGTTTAAGCTGACCTACGGTGGGCATGATTCCCTTGAGAGCCGGCTCCCGAGTTAACGCTCAAGGTGGTGTTTCAGCTTCGACGGTGCCTTGGATTCTTGATGGTTTCGTGGAAGTCAGTCCCTTTAAAGTTGTGAGAAGGACTTGAAGTTTATCTTGGTATAAAGAGTTAAGATAGTGTTCTTTAACATCTGTCATTATTTATGGAAGCTATTGGCTATTATTAGTTTCTTCCACTATTATATGGATCAGACTATCTATATCAGACCACCATTGGAAGGCGTATGGGAATGTCTAACTCTTTCCCACGATTTTTTCACTCAAGTTATGAATAACTGGACGCCCGCCGCAGACAACAAAAATTTCTCATGAATGGAAAGGTACAGCTACTTGACTTTGTCGGATTACCTTTGTCGGGTTATTTCTATAGGTAATCCGGTAACCTTTAGTACTTCATTTATCACTTCACAATATGTACGTGTGTTGTCGGATTGCCTTTGTCAGTTGTCGGATTATTAATTAAGTTAATTTTTATTGCTTTACTATGCATGTGTGTGGTATACCGCAAAACTAGGAGGCGTGTACAGACTATCTGTCTCCGGTTAATTAGCAAATAGAATGTCTAGTCTATCTGAGCATCTGTCACAGCAAAATATATCCCACCAATCGAAAAAATTGTCCTTAAAAAGATGCACGCCTACACCTTGAGCCCCTGTTAGTTAAGATACGCTGATGAAACTAATTTTGAATTTTGATTGGAAAAAGAGTCCACTTGTTGATTCGGTTCTACAAGGGTATAGGGCACGTCAAGCCACTAGTCAATACTAGAGTTTAGAGTTGCAGTGTCAGAAGATCCATCTCCAGTTTCCTCCAAGTTTGGCAAAGATAAAAAGTTACGAAGTAGAAGATAATAGATCTCTAACAAATAGGTTAGTCTTTCTACTTTTATCTCTTAACATTTTGTCTAAATATTTACAGTCACCAAAAATAAATTATAACAACGTATTAAAAATGGTCAAGGAAACAAAGTATCTTAAAAAGTCTTAGAACAGATCAAGAGTTTGAAAATTTCTAGAAAACTACTTCCGATCTTTCTACAGCTATGGGATTTAAACCTCCTCACATTCAAAGACACAAGCGTGTGCCCCAGAAATTAGGAGGCAGAGATAAACAATCTACAACTACTCCGAAAGACCACTATAGAATTGAAAATTATTTTTAAGTTTTAGATGTAATTATTAATGAAATTGAGAAATTGTGGCGTTTTCAGATGTCTTGACAGAAAATGAACCCAGAATCCAAAGTTTGGAACTGATTTCCAATTTCTACGGTTTAAATTTAGAAGAAATCAAAGCTCAAGTTCAAATTTTTAATCGCATATTTAAAAGCTCAACAGAGACGGATAACTTGGAAAACAAAATCAAATACATTAAGTAACACGATATAAGAAATGGATTTATAAGTCTTCATACATTGTATAAAACTTTCTTATGCATACCAATGAACACCGCATCAAGTGAAAGAAGCTTTTCTTCATTAAAAAGACTCAAAACGTATCTGCGCTGCACAACAGGGCAAGAAAGATTATCAGACCTTGCGTTATTGAACATTGAAAGGGACATTATAATAGATAAAGATGCTGTTATCAATGCATTTTCTTCAAAGGCAGAGATGAAAGGAAGGCGCCTTACCCTTCATTAGTGCTTGGTTGAATATGTTTTTTTTTTTTTTTTTGTTAGATTTATACTTGTTTTCACGGTTAATATATTTAATTTGTAAATTTAAACTAATTTTTATTTCCTTTTTGCTGTTCGTTAATACATGTAACTTTTGATTACACATTTTATTTTATAGCTTTTGATATTCCTGACTTGTTGCGCACGTTATGACTCAGTGTATGTAAATTTGATTCTTAGAGCAGAGATTTTTTGTATAGCATGGATTAAAAAACCAGTAAGAACTGAGATTGATTTTAGAAATTGATAAGATTTCAAGACCTACCTCTGTTGAAAAAAATGGAAAGAATAAATTTTTAGTTTAGGAATACGGAATGGTTGTTGCCAAACATATTGAGTTTTTCAGTGCAATAAATTTTATTGGTTGAAATACAGTTTCGATTCGACGAGTTATTTCACATTCTATGTTTATCAATCAGCTTTTCAATTTTTTTGAATCTTAATTGATTCAGCTTTAACACTTTAAAGATGTTGGTTTCGAGTCCTTGTGAAAGAAAATTTTTCTTCCAAATGTTACCATTGCTAATAAGACCTTTTGCTCCCAACAATGGTTAAGTCAATATCGCTTTTACTAATTTATGTTTCCTGAATTCATTAAAATTAGTAAATGTACTTCCAGAAGTTGACCGAATGAATGAAGAATGCCTATTTCACATGTGAAATTTTAGCAACTAATCCCTCTGTAGGTTTTCTTTAAGATGTACTCTCAGTAACAGAGAGTAAGATGTACTCTTCTCGTCTCTGTTGCCTTGTTCTGTTTTTAAAACATTTAACACATACATTTCGTAAAAAGTTTTTCGATTTTTTGATTTTAATATTGTCATCATCATCATTATTATTACTATTTGTTTATTTATTTATTTTTATTATGATTATTTTATTATTATTATTATCTTTTTTTTTTTTTTTTGAAAAAGTACATTTTGCATTATTTTAACTGAAAAAAGAAACCCTTACAAAAAGTTTGCCCCCCCACTTTTCGAGGCCAAATTACGCCTATGTATATACATACACTCATTTTTATAGATATAGATAAATTCGCTCATATTTTTAAAGTAAATAAATAAATAAAGCATACTCTCTTTATGAAAGTCACATTTAATAAAAATAAATAACTATTTTACAACTTTGCAGTTCAATTGTTAAATTTTATCGCTATTGTATTAAATTATTTTTAATTTATACTTTAAAACATTCTACAGAGAAAATGGTGTCCTTGCCTTAACAATTCAGAGCTAAGAATTTTAGCAGAGAGAAAAGAGGAAAACTTAGAATTTCTCAAATAAGGAATTCCAATGTAATTTGTCTTGGCGCGTAAAATCCAACTACTTATTCAATTAAATAGGAATCCAAAACAATAAATTCATTTTAATGTTGATGACATTATTCAAATCAAATTAAATCTTCAACAATAACGAGTTTTTGAAGCTGGAAAAATAAAGTAATTAATTGTAATTTTTCTACAATGAAGGAAAAAAAATTTCTAAGATAAGAAGAAAGCATCGAATTTAAAGCTTCATTATTTGTGTAGAAACTTTTTTAAAAACTTTTTTCTTTTTGTATCATACTGAGCACTTACATTTTAAAAAGTATTTATTGAGCATTAAAGTAGAAGTTTGGATCGAAAATGCAAAAACGATAAAACGTGACTTACTCAAAATTCCATTTTTAAGATTAATATTTTTAGTATCGAAATCGGCTGCTTTGGCAAAATGCCATCAACATTATGAGGAAAAAATTGAGTTCAAGTTTCGAATATTTTCTAGCCGGAGAATGAATTTTGAAATGTCTCATTTTAAAATAGTTATTGAAGTTTAAAAGGCTGAAATAAATGTCATATTTTTGCATTTTCCATTCATGTGAATATTTTGATACTATGTTTGTAAAGTGGTTTATTTTTTAAAATTACTTTCTTATTTGACAACAAATTATTTTAAAAGTCAAATTCTGGGAAAAACATCTCTTTTTGATCATCGAGGGAAATTTTGAAGTAGAAGCTTCATTTAAAATTATTAATATCCATTGCAAGGACGAGGAACTGTTCTAGTGGGAAGGTAAATCGCAGTAGCTACAAAAATAAGTTCTTAAGCTATATAAAGTAACTCATTTCTAATCCCCCCTCCCCCTCGGACACTAGAAAAATGTTGAACTTGGACGCTTGTTTCGCGCTTATTTTCGGAAATCAACTAAACAAAATTGTGCACTAAAGTTAAAGTAAAATTAATGACAAAAATGGAACAAAAAAAGAAAAACGAAAGATTTGCCGATATTATTTACCTGTAAAGATTTTTGTTTTTAGCCTACTTTCCCGTTAAAAATAAAAGAGACGAAAAAAGCATTAAAATTGGCTTAATGCATCTAAAAAATGTCGCCAAGTCCAAAAAATATCGCCAAGTCCAAAAAATATCGCCAAGTAAAAAAAATATCGCCAAGTAAAAAAAAGTCAAAAAGAAACAAAAAAATGAAATAAATATCGAAAAATTAAAAATTTGAAAGTAGGGTATTGAGATGGGGAATTTGTGTGTCGGTCTGTCGGTCGGTCGGTCTGTCGGTCTGTCTGTCCCCCCCTAATAACTTTTGAATGAACATTCCGATTTGAACAAAATTTTTTTTGTTGGAAAGATCTCGGCGAGTACAGCTCATTCCCATATTTGATTTTTCGATTTGAACAATTTTTGGTTCAACTTTGAACCGTTCAAACAACCTGCTTCGCGATACTAACTTTTTAATGAACAGTCCGATTTGAACAAACTTTTTTTTGTTCGAAAGATCTTTTCAAGGATACTTCATTCCCGTATTTACATTTCCGATTTGAACAATTTTTCGTTCAACATTGAACAGTTCAAGCAACCTTTCCCCACCTAATAACTTTTAAGTGAACCGTCCGAATTGAATAAACTATTTTTGTTCGAAAGATCTTATCAAGAATACTTCATTCCCGTTTTTAAATTTCCGATTTGAACAATTTTTCGTTCAACATTGAACCGTTCAAACAAGCTCTCACCCTAATAACTTTTGAGTGAACCGTCCGATTTAAACAAACTTTTTTTTGTTCGAAAGATCTCGGCAAGGATACTTCATTCCCGTTTTTAAATTTCCGATTTGAACCATTTTTCGTTCAACATTGAACCGTTCAAACAAGCTCTCACCCCTAATAACTTTTGAGTGAACCGTCCGATTTAAACAAACTTTTTTTTGTTCAAAAGATCTCGGCAAGGATGCTTCATTACCGTATTTAAATTTTCAATTTGAACATTTTTTTCGTTCAACATTGAACCGTTCAAACAACCTTTCCCCACCTAATAACTTTTAAGTGAACCGTCCGAATTGAATAAACTTTTTTTTTGTTCGAAAGATCTCGGAGAGGCTCAGTCCTATATTTCACTTTTCAATTTGAACCATTTTTCGTTCAATGATGAACCGTTCAGAAAAAATTTTAACATGAGCGCCTACGGAGAAATTTAAATTGAATGTTGATTCTGAACTTCAAGGCGGATTTCCTTCAAACTAACTTTGTAAGAAAATGGTTTTGATAAATAATGTATTGTAAAGTACTTTTCTGAATAATCTTCTGTAAGGACTCTGATTCCGACTCCGACTCCGCAAACATGGCGGAAATGCAGGCTCAGAAAAAATGACTTACTGGGCAGACGATTTTTTGTTTATTTATTTATTTGTTTTGTTTAATTTATTATTATTATTTTTTTTATCAGACGATTTTTTTTTTGTTAACAAAAATTTTTCATTCACGAGAGCATTTTATTCCTTATTTATATTTAACAACTGGCAACGGATTAAAAATGAAATTCAAGACATTTTATTAACGAACGAGTTTTTTTTCTTTCTTTGATAAAATGTGTTTTGAAGTTCTTTGTACTTTTATTTTATTTATTTATTTTTTTTTCTTTTGAAAACGATTGTGGAATTTTTCTACGGAAGAACTATAACAGTTACATTCTTTAAAAGGTGCGGCAACACTTTATTGACTCGTTTATTTACTTTTTACGTGTGTATTTTATCTGATGAGAGGGGTATATTTTGCTTTCAGAAATCAGCTTTAAGTGAGGCTATAAAGATATGTTTGACATAATTTTTAGTTTCAGATAATCAAGAGAATATTGATCAGATGCTACAATGCCGATGTCGATGTACGGGAAAGTAGGCTCGTTTAGTTCTTGACAGAACTTCTTGTTTCATAAATAAAGTAATAATAAGGGCCCTGCTCCACATCAGCAGGAAAAGCGACGGAAACCAAAGGCAGAAACCGAAAATCCGGGTACCTTTCCATAGGAACACTATTTAATCCAGTTTTCGTTTCTGCTTTATTTTTCTGCTTTACGTTAATGTGGAGCATGACCCTAAATGCAGACACAACGAGGTTTTTAAGAAAAATAAAGATAAGAAAAAAGTAGGAAAAAAAATAATAGCTCTGAAACTGAGAGAAATTGAAAACTAAAGAAGCATAATTCGAGTTTTGACATCCTGAATTCAAACTATGCTTCACGCATTGATGAATTACGATAAGTGTGTGTGAATTACGATTAGTGTGTTTCAATTACGGTAAGTATGTGCGTGCGTGTGCGCTCCTACGCCACCATGTAGGAAATGGGCGCCACCATATCCTGCATGATGGCAAAAGAACACAGGCCGGTGGACGGGGTAGTGCACGAAGACACCCTGATGCAAACTTCGGGGCCAATCTGAAAAAGGGACTGTACACGTAGAGGTTCAAAAAGAAAACAAATAGCAATTTGTCATTGCTTAATGAACTGGAATGGCAGGAAGTAGCGTGCTATAGGCAGCGATACTACTGGGCCATTCCATAAGAAGTGAAACCAGTTGGTCAAAAATTCATATTGAAGTTATGTTGCTATGTTATACATCATTTTAAAGCTTAAGATGTATATTTTAAGAATCCTGCATTGGTTTTTTGGTAAGAGTTAGAATAATACTTGTTTTCTTAGTTGGAAGTACGATATTCACGAACTTGTAAAAATCAGAAAAAAGAACACATTTTCAAATGCATATTTCTCATCGAAAAATAAAAACAAAAATAACTACTTGTAGCACAATTTTAACTACTAAGACTGCTTAATGAACTAATAATATGCATTCATTAATTTCTTTTGAATTGATCTAAATGGTGTAATTGAAGTTTGAAAAAAAGAAGTTTGATGTTACGTCTGTAACCTAAAAAGAAGCAAAAGTTGTCATTACGTCCTAAAAAATCAAAAATTAAAAAAACCCTTAATGGTCCTTTTGGCAAATTCTTAGAGTAATTGCCCACCATAGTTAAAAATATTGCAACTGATTTAGTTTTTAAATTAATGCTGTTACAGACGTAACATTTCGGACATAACAAATGGCTCTATGTTACGTCCGTAGCAAAAGTAAATTTCTAATTAAATAGGTAAAAAGTACAGGATGAGCAATACATGTATATAACATAATATGGTACGAGTACTAAAGTTTCTGGTATTCTGATTTTGAAATTTTTAATTATGTCGGCATGTAATTGAAATTTATTTCTTAAGATTAATAAAATACACATATGGTATAACTGATTATAATTTATACCTCAACTGGCATTTTTTTGCTACGTTACATGGAAAGGGAGCTGTGGATGGAGTTGGGGGTATGGTCAGGCACCAGGTGTGGCAGAGAGTAAGATCTAGAACAGCATTTGTCAACGACTCTCTTTTCTTTTTTCAGTGTGCAAACTCCATTGCAGAAAAAGTTAAAATTATTTATATGCCACAGGAAAATGTTTTAAAGCTGACGCCAAAATTGGAAGAACGGTGGGCTAACATCGCGAATTTGCCAAAAGCCCGCGAAATGCATTGTTTTCGAAGAGAATACGAAAATGCCGTTCGAATTTCGAGAACGTCGGACGAAAAAGGACACATTTTTTCATTCCAAAAAAAATTATCAAAATTTACCAACTGTCACCAAGAAGGCTAAATTTTAGTTTGGCACTAGTATTCTGCTATATCATCCAACATTTTCAAATTTTGAAGTTCTCCTAAGACCAATCACTGATTCCAGGGAGGAATTTACTTTTTCCGATTTTTTTATGTAGCAGCCCCATTATGCATTAATTTTAAGAATACAAATACATAAATTTGTGTGAAGGCCCTTCTAAACTTTTCTTGTGTCAATCTTTCTTGGAAATAATTGTCTTAAGATGCATTAATTCATTGTTACATATTGACATATCGGCATATGCTCTCAACTCCCCCAGACTTACCCAAATTTTCTAAAACTGTTACAGTATAACGTAAAATATTCAAATAATGTGTTAATTAATGCTACTGTATTGTTTTAGCACAAAAATCTTTGTTTATTCCTGCTTTAAAATACTGTTTTCTACTTTCAAATCAGAGATGTTACGTTAACACCACTTTGTTTCGTCCGTAACAAGTTTATGAATTTTTTTTCACAAATTCGGCAGTCAAAATCCACACAATCTTTACGGTTTTAGAAAGCTTGAAGTCTCTAGAATACGTATTAAAAAAAAAAAAGTTCAAAATTTCCGTATAATTCAGAGGAATATTGTAAGTTGTATGACATAGTCGAGATTTTGCTGTTTTGTGAATTACGTCTGTAACAGGCAGTTTTTAATTTCTGTATTTTTTTGTAATTAAGCGATCTGCACGCAAATTTAATGTAGCATAAACATCATCAAGTTACACTACAGGAAAAAAAATTGAAGACTTTTATCAGCCCAAACCGGAATTATTAGTGTTCAAAGTCTGCGATTGTTACGTCTGTAACAATGGAATTGCCCTACTGTAGCCCCTAAATCCTTACGTAGTTATTAGAGTAACGTGTTACTTAAAACAAACGTGTAGTGAGCAGTTCGAACCGAAGTAAAATATTTTTTAGTGATTTCTAACTATGTTAAACAGCAACTTAAGTTGACACTGACGTCACGTCTCGCGGAGCCAATAAGAGCTTACAAGCAGTTAGCGAGCTCCTCTAATTCGCTAAGTAGGCTGTGACGTTTTACCTAGCTCGTTTTTCATAGGCTGACACCACGGTGACGTCACGACGTCAGTGTCAAGAAACCTTGCAGTGTAGTATAGTACTTTTAACGTTCGTTTAGTAAATAAACAAAGTTCGAACATTATCTATCTAGCCATTGTAAAAAAAGACTTATTTGTCTTTTTTTTATTATTATTTATCTTATTTTATTTATTTACTAGCTTATTACCCGGCGTTGCCCGGTATTGCATTATGTTTAACTTATTTCATGCTAAAAGGAAATATGTGAGCCTTAAGTTAATAATTCATTGTTAATAATAATCTTTGCTGGAAAATACTCACATTTAAATGTGTTAAATTTTGTCTTTTTGTATGTTTAAAGGCTTATCTCTATTACTCTATATATTCAGAGTTGAAAGAAAATGGCCATTTTGAGACAAAAAATTTGAATTTTGAACTTGTTGGATTTTTTAAAAATTTCAAAACTCCGCCTATATAAATTCCAGTACATCAAGGAACTTCTGTGCCAAGTTTGATGAAAATACGAATAAAAATGGATTGTACAGGGGATAAACATATAAACAAACATACAAATATACATACAAATATGTACATACAAATGTGTACATACAAATACACATACATCCATTTTTATATATATAAATTAATTTACTTTTTGTCATTTCCTGAAAAGAAAATGTAATACCAGTGAAGCTGCCGATTATTGCTCCAAAACTTTTCCATCTGCATTCCAACGCTAAAAAATTCTTCTGCGCCTACAAACCGTAAAATATAAGCAAAGATTGAGTTCCGCGCGGATAAAATATTTCCTAGCTGTGACCTTCACTGCGTCAGCGAGTCATTTTGAGGGAAAGCCCCGTCCCATTCCTTGAGTCACGTGACAGACACACTCGGAGCGTGACACACATACAGCTCCTTCACCTGGCAACATGGCCATCGATCGAGGAGACACCCGGTGCCAGAAATTGAGGGTTTTAGGACAGAAGTTTGTTGAGGTGGTGTTTTCCCCCGTTCGAGACAAAAATAAAGAAGTTATTCTAGACACAAAACCAGTAGCTGTATGAATATGGTTGCTATCGATGAAACTGAAATAGAAAATCGGTTCGCTTTAGAAATCCGTTGAGGATAACAATGATTTAACTTATGTCATGTACGAGTCTAATAAACTCGTAACGTAGGACATTGCAATCAAATGTCATTCTAAGGGTTTAACTATAGCTTTGAGGACAGTGACACGAACTTTATTTGATGCCCCCCCTCCTCACCTGTATAATAGTATGCTTTCGTGCTAAGCATAAAAGTCTCATTTGCAGCACGCCTCCATATACATTTGATTCAGATTCTACTTTCTCTGATTTTTTTTAAAAATATTCCCCATTCACAAATGATCATAAAACGTTGTATACACGTAAAATATGTGATACAGAACCTTTTGTACTTGTTTTGCGACAGTATAGTGAAATAATAAAATGTTTTGATAGTTTACTGCACCTAAGTGGTTTTTCATCTACCATGAAACCGGTTCGTGTGAATTTGTTTACAAGTAGCCCATGGGCGCCCATAAGGGGGGGCAAGGGGGGGGGCTCGAGCCCCCCCTTGGAAATTAATACTTTTTCTGCTTTTAGTATTATTTATTCAGAAAAAAATTAATACTTTTTTTTTCTTCACCCATTAATGAATAAGTTATCAAAAATGCCAAATTGTACTAACTCTAATCTGCCCTGAAATCACTTTCAGAATTATAACATTGTGTCTCGTCCTACATTCTTCAATAGAAAAAGAAAGGCAGATTCATGGATGAACCGGCGCGGCACCGCATATGCATGGGAAACTCTCCCATGTCTGCGGACTAGCTGTTCGATCATTCCATTTTAAATCAACAAATTTTTAAAGAAGTTTTTGCATCATTATTTTTGATTTTGATGAAAATTTCACAGACCTGAAGAAAATATATATTTTATTTAAAAAATATACCGTCTGACATATAGGCCATTTTTGTTGTTGGCAACAGCAAAATTGGGTCATTTGTGATACTTAGTCTAATGAATTATAACTTTTTTTTTTTTAATCAAAGATTTTGAGCTCAAACATAGCTAATTGAAACCTAAGAAAGAGATCTTTTTAAAAATATCAAGAAATTTCAGATTTAAAAAAAAATATTTTTCAAGGTCAAAGTTTGATGAAAATCTCATTTTTTACTACTTTTCAAAATTAAAAAACCCATGAAGGGTTTAGAATAACAAGCCCTATTTTGATATCATATATTCATATGCGTGGTTACTTATTATACAAAAAAATTAGTTTGTTACTCTTGCCATTTTATGAGATATGCCCCCCTAAAATTGTAAATTTTCAAAAAAATTTTCAACGCTAAAAAAAAAAATGCATGTGAAGGTAAGGTTAAAGTCATTTTATTGGTGGAATCTTAAGTACTTTTTACATTTAAAAAAATGTAACAAAAGTTGCTTTGTTATTCAAAGGCGCTTGGCAGCTATGGGCATCTTTATTCTGTACTAGCTTAATACCCGGCGTTGCCCGGGTGTTTATTAATACAACATAGCATTCATTGAAAAAAAGTTTGAAAGAGTTCTATTCATATGGGTATAAAATAATTTGCATCAATCTCTCTCTTAGGTACAAACTTTGAAGAAAACTAAAATATTACAGAAAGTTAAACATTTACAGAAAAATAGTCTTATCAAAAGGTGAAAATTAAAGATAAATGTTGTCTGTGCTTTGCCGCGTCCACTGGCATGAAATATATGCATATGGAAGTGAAAAAATGCATCAATTTCACCCGCCAAATTTAAAATATTAACTGTTCTCTATTAATTGTTCCCACCTACAAAGTAAAAATTATTATAACTCAGAAATAAATCTTTTTCTCGTTCTGAAGGCTTATCTCCATTACAGACGCAACTGTCGTCGCATTGCAAATTTGAAATTCAAATCCGTGGTTCTTTTTATAAAGTCCACATGAATTATGATTGTTTTTTACTTATTTCAATGCTAAAAGGAAATAGGTGAGCCTTAAATTGAAAATTCATTACTTTAATCGTAATCATTGTTGGAAAATACTAATATTTAAAAATCTTAAATTTCATCAATTTGAATACTAAAAGGCCTATCTCGATTACAATATAAATAGGCTAGATTCCTATAAAAGGGTCATTTTTTGACAAAAAATTTAAATTTGAGCTTTTTAGATTTTTTAAAATTTCAAGACCCCGCCTATGAGAATTCTAGGGCATCAAGGAACCTCTGTGTCAAGTTTGATGAAAATCTGACGCAAACTGTGGATTTGTATAGAGAACAAGTATATATATATACATACACTCATTTTTATAGATATAGATTGTTCTTCAACATTGACTACTTTTACTTGCAACACTTCTCCTAGCCACTAGTCACTATCATACACAAGGCAAACATAATCTGACAATTTTGGTCGGATTCTTGTTTTTTGTGCAGCAGTTTCGTTTGAATATATGATAAAAAATATGGCTTGTTATTCTGAACCCTTCATGGGTTTTTTAATTTTCAAAAGTAGTAAAAAATAAGATTTTAGTCGCAAACTTTGACCTTGAAAAAAAATATATTTTTTAAATATGAAATTTATTGATATCCTATATGAAAAGAGCTTTCTTAGCTTTCCAATGAACTATGTTTGAGATCAAAATTTTTGATAGAAAAAAAATTATAGTTTACAAGACAAAGCATCAAAATGCCTCATTTTCCTGTTGCCAACAGCAAAAACGGATTATACATATCAAAGGGTAAATTCAAAAAAAAAAAAAAAGTATATATTTTTGAGGTCTAGGAAATAAAAAGAATGCATAGGCAAATTTCTATCAAAATAAAAAATGGTGATGCACCCCCCCCCCCACCCATTGGTTTATTTAAAATGGACTGATCCTATATATATATATATATATATATATATATATATATATATATATATATATATATATATATATATATATATATTATATATATATATATATATATATATATATATATATATATATATATATATATATCTTTTAACTGTAAACTATGAAGAAAATATGTGAGCCCCCCCCCCTTAAAATTTCGCATATGGGCGCCCATGAAGTAGCCTGATATTGCCCCATGTTGGTGGCTGCTTTTCTTATTTTCATTTTTTCAGCTGACGCTCCTCCTCGTGTGTTTTACCACCTAATTTCTGGGAAACGACGGCTATTCTTCACTTTAAGAAAAACGTTTCTTCAAACACAAGAGAAAGAAATCAATGAATTAGTGTTTTCTTGAAAATGGATCTCTATATCTAGAACGCCCTTTATCGTCCACTAAGAGCGCACGCAAATTCGCCACTACTTTCCGTCCTTGAAAACCGCACTTAGCACTCGGGAACCATTCCACTTTAAAAGGGGTAATGGGTTGTGAATGGGAACTTTCCGAAGTTTTCAATATAAACTTGCTTTTGCTATCCTTTTGACACATTCAACTAAACTATGTATTTGAAATTAGCATCGTTCTATACCGTTGCTCAAAATGCTTCTTATTATTCTTCCCCTTGTTGTTGTCTTTCCTATCGCCTCTATTTTGGTAAGATCAGAGAAGACCTGACGCATGCGTAAATACGCGGAAGGTTTTACCTAAGACGATCAGAGAGTAGCCTGAGCTGCTTTTTATGCAATAATGCAATGGTGTTAGTCAGTTTCTATGCCGTTGAATGAATTAGCAGCCAAAATTTTCTGTGTTGTCCTCTAACTTACAGTAGTCTTTGGATGGATTTGGCTTTATTTCAGTGAACCCATCTTAAATATAGAATGACGGTGTGGGTCATTTCAAACAATAAGTAACTTCTGATAAAAGTTGAATCGTAATGCAAAAAAAAAAAAAAGAAAGGTAAAATTAAAAAAGATAGAAATCTCTAAGGCAAAATTCTACTCATGAAATGAGAATGTACGCAGGTTGAATTTTTCTGCAGAAGTTTTTTTTTTTTTTACAAAACCTTCCTTTAATTCACAGTAAGTAGTCTTTGCATGGATTTGACTTTATTTCAGTAAACCCATCTTAAATATAGAATGACGGTGTGGGTCATTTTATGGAATAAGTAACTTCTGATAAAAGTTGGTTTGCAAAACCGAAAAAAAAAGAAAGGTAAATTAAAAAAGAAAGAAATATTTAAGCCAAAATTCTACTCATGAAATAAAAATGTACGTAGGTTGAAAGTTTTGTGCAGAAGTTTTTTTTTTTTGCAAAACCTTTATTTACTCCAAACTATGATAGAACGACGTGCTTTTCTCATTCTAATCTCGACATATTTACATCTAATGCTTCTGATTCTCTACGTAATTCATTTGAAAGCGTTAAACTTACCTCAAATTTTCGTACAAACGGTACCAGTAAAATATTTGCAGGCCGTTAACTGATAACTGATATGAAGCAGGAAAAAAATATTTCAAGCCTAAAGAGTTCGCAGGAGAGTGAACGATAAGAACAACTGTTTTGTAAGAAAGAGGTTGGAAACATAAAGAAGGTTTCACTGCCTTAACAATAATGCTACAAAGAAAGCAAAATATGTGTTTCATCAGCTTTTTTTAAACTTTGAAATTGTATATAAAACTGAACTTAACTTGCATATATGAGAAGCGCAATAAAAGCAACAAATGTTTGGCGGAAGTAATTTTAAAAGTAAAAAGTAATTTTAAAAGTTCTCATGGCTGTAGGGGCACACCTCATTAAGAAGCAATGAAGAAATACCTTTGTGTAGCAAACTAAAAAGAAATATTGCAATGGTATACGTAAAAGAGTGACGTAAAAAGAACTATTAAAATGCATAGAATTGCATACATGTGTTTCGAGGCTACAAGGAACGCTTTTTTTTAATGCAGAAGAAGTGAACTTGTGGATGAAAAGACATACGAAAAAACACAATAGTGGGATGTTTTTTAAAATGCTGCATGTTTTACGTTCGCAACCTTTTGTCGGATGTCTTTACATCCATAAGGTCATTTTTTCATAGAGGAGTTCTTCGTAACATAGAAACTATTACTGTGAATTTTTCCATAAAGGGCTCCTCGTAACCCCGAAACACGTGTATGTAACTTTCTAAATTTGTGCGATTTAACGTCGTAATACTTATTTTTAATCATAATAAAGGTTAAAATTAAATTATTCATGATACTAATTCCTGCTTATTACTATTTTTAAAGACCTCCGTTTTTAGCAATATTTTCGTACTAGGATATGAATCAGATTATATTATCATTTTATTCCGAAAAAAATTAATTTGTGACAAACGAAAAAAAGGAGATAGTTTTAATGCTGACGGAAATTACATATGTGTTTAAAGAAACTTTAGTTAAATATATTACAGTAAATAAGAGTACGAAATACTCAGATTCCCCTTCTTTTCCAGGCACATTCTCAAGATGACTTCGGAAGACGCAGAATTGCGTAACATTGAGCTACAGTTTCCTCTAATGAGGAACATGTCCAGAAGTGACAACAACTGCACACAGGTGAGATTGAAATACATTATACTATTTGCTTTTCTTTTAGTATTGTGATATTATGCCTATCGGAAAACCCTGAATGAGTAAGATGTATATTTAACAGTATTCACTGTACTGTATCATTTCCATCGTTGCTTTTGACTTCTTCCCAACGCGATTTGTAAACGAAACTGTATAGTCAGAACTGGAGTCATGAAGTCGGAGTCGGGCTGATTTTGGAGAAAAGGAATCGGAGGTGCTAGTCGAAGATTTAAATTTCCAAGAGTCGGAATCGGAGTCAAAGGCTCTAAAACTCCCAGAGTCGGTCATTTTCCTTCCCAGTCCGCCACCTTGCATGTGAATCCCATTTGGGAAGAACGTTTTTTCTTTAGAGGCGGAGCACTCAAGCAGAATTGCTTTGACATGTTCTTCCCCTTAAGATTTTTTTTCCGCCCAGATATATTGCAAAGACAGGAATAAGTGAAAAGCGGAGAGCGCAAGGCAAGGTTTAAGCTGAGTTTTAAAGTTTTTTAGCGAAAAAGCTAAAATTGGAGGAAAGGCTTCAGCAAAATGCTAAAGATTAATAAATAGTGAATCTGTTTACTATCTTTCTTACCTAGTCTATGTACTTCATCTCCCGTTGAAAGCTAAATTCAAAATTCGCCATTGACATCTTGAAGTTTCTCATTTTCTTTAAGTTTAAAGTGAAATTTTTAGAAATGTAATTCATATTAAGTAAACACAATTTTTTTAAAATCTTTAATAACGCATTTATTGGAGGGACTTTGTGCCCATTAAGACCGTAGTGTTGAATTTAATAGCATTTTATACAGGGCCGGATTAACGTCTATTTACGCCCGAGGCCAAACTTAAAAACTGCGCCCTACCTCACGCATCCGAAATCAATTGAAATCGTATCTCCTCATTACCATTTGATGAAATTAAAGATGAGTTTCTTTTTTTTCTTTTTGTTTTCCTTTGATGCACAATGTGATCCCTGTGAAATTTTTCAAAATTGAAGATTTCAAAATTTAATTTTAAAGCATTTATCGGAAAGTAATAAGATAACTCGCCATGGGGCAATTTTACGGGTAATTTTAAAGATTACTGATATTTTTTAAGCAAAAATTCAAGTATTTTGTTATATTCGAAGCAAAGAATACGTTAAACAAGCGATCTTTTCTCCAGGATAATTGTATTTTTTAAGCTGTATTTAATGGTATCATTGAATTTTTTAAATACATTTTGGATGATTTTTAAAAATGTGTTGAAAGCAGTGGTTGGAAAAACTACATTTCTTTTGTAGCGAACTACAACCACAACTACTTTGTTATAAATGTAATTAACTACAGCTACAACTACTTTCTTTTAAATGTAGCGACTACAAACTACTTTTGAATTGTAGTCGCTACTTCGCTACTTTTTGAAAAACAAATAAATAAAAAGCATACACCGTTTGATAGTTGACGTGAAAAATTCGAAAAGTGGTTTACATTAATAAATTAGCTCATCTGCATATGGAACAGAACTGGGAATTGTGTTTGAATTTATTTGTTATTTTTCCTTTTTGTACCTTTTTTTTTTGCTAAAATTTGTTCTTTTTAGATTTTTTTTACAATTTTTACGAATATTCGCCACAAGAAAAGATTCATAAGTTGAAAGATTGAAAGAATTCAACATTCAATCTTTTTTTTTTTTTTCATTTCTTGCCAGAGAATATTTTGGAACATGAAAATTATTTGAAGGAATATAAAAATTATGATGCCAAATAAACCAATGGCATCAAACAGATAACATGTGTTTCGTCAAAATGATGTATCAAAGATCAGCCTTTTTTATATGTTTCTTATTTCGCATTGCGGTCCGCTGCTGTACTCGTCCAAGATTTGCACGTCAAAATCGATTAAACCTTGTTTTTTACCTTCGTTCTCTTTTTTTTTTCATTTATTTATTTATTATTTTTTTAAATTTAAAAGTAGTTTCCAGAAATCGCTACAAACTACTATTATTTTGTATCGCGCTACCCACTACTCTACTTTTTTTTAAAAAGTAGTGCGCTACACTACAAACTACTAAAAATGTAGCTACTACAGTAGTTTCGCTACTTCCGACCACTGGTTGAAAGTATGGTAACTGACTGACATTTTAAAAAGTATGTCAGTCAATTACAGTGAACTCTCACTTATACACCGCCTCATTTATGCGCTTTTTTTACTTATACGACGATTTTAAATGGTCCCAGCACATTCCATAGCAAAATAATGACAGTATCATTCGTTTATGCATCACTCTAAATAGTCTAGGCTAGAAGGCCATATACCTAAAATTTTTACATATATGACATTTTTTGGTGGTTTCTATATGAATTCTACCTGCTGATTCCAAATCCGTTGAGTGCCAGACGCTAAAACTTGAGCATTTTTGTCAAAATGGCGAAATCCAATATGGCTGCTGTAAAAGGTATAACGCAAATTAATGGAAACGAGCGTGCAATTAAAACATTTTATACACTTAAAAATGATTGTGCTCTTTAGTCAAAATATAATTCTATTGAAAATTAATATTTATAAAAAGTATACGAATGAAAAATTTATCAAAATGGTGAAATTCAAGCTGTCAGCCTAAAAAGTTGTAACGTTTGATTTTCAGGTACTAATCATTTTTTGAACCGTAATTTACATGAAAATAGAATGTTTTAACAAAGATAAATGTTTAAAATGATATTCAGGGAGCATAAAAAATGATTTAGCCTAAAAATAACACTGTAAAAATATTTAGAAACATTCCAAACTTAAGTTTCAGGGTTTTGCCGGTTTAAACCAATTTCCTGCAAGGAACTGTTACTACCGACCAATCTAAGAGTTTTTGGGAAGTTTCCAATTTCTTGCCGTAAAGTGACTTACTTTAATTTGGAAGGTTTCTAAATTCTTTCGGAATACTACTGACTTTTGCTAAGTAGTGAGTCATAATCACATCAGCTTCTTCATGAGAAACAAAAGCTTGTTGAATTCCAATACCAATCTAATCAGAAAAGAATCGGTACCAGTAATAATTACACATTGACCTGGGGATTGAATATAGTAGACTCACAACAAACTTAATTACTTGCGTCTTATTTGGTACTACTTTCAGTACGATGTCTCTTTTAGAAAGTGGGGATTTTTCATTAAGTTAAAAAACACAATAAACATTTTTCTCTTGTGTGGCTGGACATTGTGACGTAGTATTAAATTTATCGTATCTCTCAAACAGATTGTGTACCTCTAGAATGGTTTGTATTTCGTGCTTAATAAGGTTTTCTACACCATCAATACAATTACTCAAGAGGCTGGCTTTGTGGGTAAAGGTACTGCCCATAATGTTGCACATTCACCAAGAATGATAATTTCTGGTCGACTCTTACCGCCTACCCGGAAAACTGCCTTTAGTTTTTGAGTCTAGTGCAGATTTATTTGGACCTCATATTTCATCATCAAATAAAGCAGTAGTAAGAGGAGCCAGTTCATGACTAAATAATTTTTGCAAGGAAGCTTTCCCTTGGTGACTCCATTAAACCATATACCATTCTTGTATCCGGTGTATGATTTGAATCACATTTAGTCTTCTTTGACGTGAACTTAACCATTGTTTTAACCTTCTTAATTTCATTTGCATGCCACTGTGTCTTGCCAATTTTACCCGAGTCCTCTGCATTTAAAGTTCTATCAATACTTTACGCTTAAGTCTACATCACATCAAGAAAGGAAAGAAAAGATAAACTAAACACATTTTTGTAGAGATGGTAGGTATAGTGATTTGTACTGTCATTTGAAGTAGTAAAATAAAAAAGGACTTTCTGTTAAAAAAAAGCATCAAAATAGAAAACTTTGTAAATTTTTTTAGTTAAGTAGTAACAACTTTTTGTTCTGCTGTCTCACAGGCACTTTTAAAATTACTGCAAAATATTTAATGAATCTACCCGATAAGACTTTTTCCTCCTTTTTAGTTTAGTAACAATGTTTTGTTCGGTTGATTCGCAGACGCTTCTAAAGTTATCACAAAACATCTATCGAATATATCTCATTAGCCCTAAGCATTTTTTCGCTTTTTCATTGGGAAAAAAAATGTGTAGTGCTGTTTCTCATATGATTCTATTATTACCGGAAAATATATTTTTTATTTGTTTGATATGTTTTAAGCCAATTTCTGTCTTCACAGTTTCACAGTAAAAACAGTGAAACACTCCTGGAAAATAATGGGCAGTTATAGGCTTAACTTCTGCCAGTAACAAACCTGGAAGAAATCAGGAAAGTTTTCTGCTGAAGTCAGAAACCTTGCTAAAGAATTTATAACGCTTCCAAACGAAAGTCAGTCATTTTACGGCAATAAATTGGAAACTTGCGAAAAACTCTTAGATAGGTTGATGTAGCAGTTCGGCACCTTTTTGGCTTACCAGGAAGGCTCCTAGAGCAGTTTAACAAATATGGCTACTGCTAAGGCAGAAATTTCAAACAAATAGCTGAGCCGCTAATTTGTTTGTAATACATCCGAAACTACAATATCGAAAGATTGCACATGCCCTTACTTGGGTGAAGTCAATCTGGACAATCCATTATCGAGCTGAAGGCGAAACACTAAACAAACACGTTGGATATACCTTCCAACTGGTAGCTAAAAATACGTTTCACACCAGTGAGAAGTTCGCATTCATGCAACTTGTATCAATATGGGAAACTTTTTCGCAAAAGAAACTTGTTTCTTGCAGGAAATTGGTTTAAACCGGCAAAATCACGAAACGTAAGTTTGGGATGTTTCTAAATATTTTTACAATGTTATTTTTAGGCTAAATCGCATTTTTTATGCTCCCTGCATACCATTTTAAACATTTATCTTTGTTAAAACATTCTATTTTCATGTAAATTACGGTTTAAAAAATGATTTATACCTGAAAATCAAACCTTGCAACTTTTTAGGCTGACATCTTAAATTTTACCATTTTGATATTTTTTTTATTCGTATATTTTTCATAAATATTAATTTTCAATAGAATTATATTTTGACTAAAGAGTACAATGATTTTTAAGTGTATAAAATGTTTAATTGCACGCCCGTTTCCATTAATTTGCTTCATACCTTTTACAGCAGCCATATTGGATTTCGCCATTTTGACAAAAATGCTCAAGGTTTAGCATCTGGCACTCAACGGATTCGGAATCAGCAGGTCAAATTCATATAGAAACCACCAAAAAATGTCATATATGTAAAAATTTTAGGTTTGATGACATTTCAATGGACACTAGCCTGGACTAAAATATAAATATTTCACTTGTGCGCCGAATTTTCTGCAAAATGTAAAAAAAAATTTAATTCTTAAAAAAAAAATAAGTATTTTTCTTCACTGTCCTCTTCAATCTTTCGCCTTTATTGCCCACTGAAGGCATTTTTTCCGCATGAACTTGAGTTTGGAGAGTGACAATTATCTATTATGGATCGTTTTAAAAGGAACAGTTTGTAATTAGGTTTTTGTTTTCACTTTAGCATTGTAGTTATATTACAGTAATTGCCAAACCGTAGTAATATGTCCCATGTCTATAGAAACATTCTTATTCACTCTCTCACTAGAACCTACGTTGCGTTTTAGTCCTTCACATAGGCTTGTTCACTTGTACGTCTCTCTCACTTATGCACCTTTTTCTGTTGGTCCTTTAGGCCGGCGCATAAACGAGAGTTCACTGTACCTTTTTTTTTTCATAATTTTTCTACAATTATGTAAAATGTGTTTTGAAAATTTAGTTATTCCATTAAATTCAGCTTAAAAATTATAATAATCCAGGAGAAAATATCGGTTGCACAACGTGCATTTTGCTTTAGATGTTACAAAATACATACTGCTTTTGTCTTAGAAATGACAGTCACATACCGTGGAATTCCCCCCCCCCCCTCCCGAAATTTTCAAAATTGAAGTTCTACATACGCAATTGCAAGTCATCTTTGATGATGTTAGAAAAGGGAATAAGTTCGAGAACTCCTCCTCCCAACATTTCGAAAATTTTGATGAACTTTAATGATGCTGGGGAAAGGCGGAAATCGGGAGAGGTCTCCCGGAACTTTTTCGAAGTGGAGGTCCTAAAATGCCATTTTAAAAGGTTATTTTTTATTCGGGACGATTGGTAACTCTATAGTACGAAATGTTTTCGAAATTGAAGACCAAAAACAGTGTGGGGCATTCCCTGTGTTGTTAGAGAAATGGATGAGGTTTAGCCATTCTCCCCAGAAAGTTTTCGAAATTTTAGTCCTAAATAAGCAATGAGAAACTATCTTTGAGGACATTAGGAGAAACGACGGTGTTGGGTAATTCGTTTCCGTAAATGTTTCGGAACTGAAGCCCTGAAAACAACTAGACGATTTGAATAGCGTTAGATGAGGACTGAATGCCGGAAGGGGGGGGGGGGTCTCTCTGGGAAAATTTTTAAAATTGAGACCCTAAACAAGAGGTCTTAGACGATTTTTAATGAGGTGGGGAGAGGCCTGAAGTCACTTCCCAAAAAAGTTTTCGATCCTGCTGACTAAATACGGAATTTTAAATAATATTTTATGATATGGAAGTGAGGCGTTTGAGAGCTTTCCATAGAAAAAGTTTCGAAATTGAAGCTCTAAATATGCATTTATAGGAACTCAAATGCATCTGACAGGGCTGGCGCTGAGTGAAAAGATGGGGATTAGGGACTCAACTACGAAAATTTTCAAAATTTTAGACCATCTTCAAAATGTTGGGAGAATAAGGGGGGAGGGTCTTCTATTTAAAACATATTTCGAGGTATCTCCTGTATTTTTTTCCACTTGGCTTAGGTTTTCGTGATAATATTTTGAAGGCAAAAAAACTATATATATGTGTATAAAATGTTGAAAAATAACTGACTCATTAACTGACGTATTTATAAATAATAAAAACAAAGTTTGAGTGTATATAAAGTATATATAAAGTAGTTTGAGTCCAAAATAATCAATATATTCTGCAGAGGTGCCTCGACATGAGGTCATTGCTAACTCCCCAAAATTTCCTTATTCAGCAAATAATGTCTGCCAGTTTGGCAAATTTGGAAATAACAATTCAATAAATTTGTGTAAGGATGTCTAATGTCTCTTTTCGTTAAATATTGATACTTGTGCATGCTCGTATTTTATCCTGAACAAAAATTTGAAGTTTCATTCGGTAAATTATAAATTAACTTCCCCCTCCCAAAAATTTTAACTTTAGGTTCCCCTATTAATTGGCAGTCCTAAATAAATATGAATTAATAAATTATTAATTTCAGAATAAAAAAAAAATACTGACATGATTTATAGATAGAAAAATTGTTTCATATATAAGTTTTTATTGACCATTGTACCATGGCTTTTACTAATTTTCCTGCGCGGCATATTTTCAAGAAATGATTGTTTAAACTAAAGGTATGGAAAAGTATCAGCTTAGACCAGAAAATAAAATACCTCAACTCAAGCTTTACTTCCCCTTCTCCTCCAATTGCTTTTTTTTTAGCTGAATTGGCATTTTGCAATCCATTCTAGTTGAATTTTTTTCACTATATATTTTATAGCGCTTTGCGTTCTTGTTTTTTTTTCTTTCTTTCTTTCTTCCTTTATTTTTTGTTTATTTATTTTTACAACGAGCTGTGTATTAATTTTTTCCTCCGCTATATGCGCCCTTACGAGCTTGCGCCCCTAGGCCAATACCTAGGATGGCCTATTGGGTAATCCGGGCCTGATTTTATATATGTTAAATAAAATTTGTAATAAGATCAAGTTAGATATCACCATGCTTGCTTTCTCTCTCAGATCGTGCAATGTTTTTTGTTCATATAAAACTAGAGCAAAAAAGAGAAAATTGACCTTGCTTCATTTTCCCAATTTAGAGAGTATCGTAACGGAACGCCCTGGTGCAAGGGTCTTAAGAGTATTGTGAAGCAAAAGAATATCCTAGCCTACTTCTGTAGTGTTCTGGAAAAGCATCAACGCTGTATTTTGTCTAGCATAATTGAGCCTCGTCGGTCCCTTACTGTCCTCTCCAGGCTTTGCGATTTTTCTCTTTAAAAACATTTGGCAGAAAAAAAATCTAAAAATGAAGATGTCAAGGAAACACTGCTTGAAATCTTTGCTTTGAAGGACAAAAAGTTCTTCAAAAATGGAATTTACAAACCGGGTTGCGAAGTGAGAAGAAAAACGACCGACTCCGACTCCCAAATTATTTGGCGAAGTTCTTTAAAAGTAGGATTACAAATAAATAGCAATTACTCGGGCAAAAAATCATAAGCTACAACAGCGGAAGGAAACTATGTTGTACTGTTAACATATTGGTAATTGTATTCAAAACTTTTATTTTACTCATTTTCATAAACTAACAGAGCCTTATCGTAGACCTAATATCGAATGTTCCAAAATTGACAATCCATTTAAATGAAAATGCTATTATACTGATTTTTATCCGCGCTTTTGAAGAAATCCTCTTCTTAAAAGAAAGAATCGCCATCGTTTCCAGAAAACTGGATGGAGAAACATGTGAAGAAGCGCGTTGGCTGTACCAGCCAAAGTACACAAAACAGACACCAAGAGCCCCACATCAGGCTACTTGTGAACAAATTCAGACCGAATTGATAGCCTCTGGTTGATGATTGAATGGAAATGTTTTATCCGCCCAGATGCCAGTTCGTCTGGATTTGTTCACAAGTAGCCTGATGTCGGCCTTTGTTGGTGGCTGCTTCCCGTATTTTCCCTGGTACAGATGACGTTGTAAGGCATTTAATCCTGGTATTACATTCTATGCTAACCTAGAGTCATTTTTATTATTCGAATTTTATATTTTTGTATCTTTTATT
Source organism: Uloborus plumipes (assembly GCA_038373865.1). NCBI lineage: Eukaryota > Metazoa > Arthropoda > Arachnida > Araneae > Uloboridae > Uloborus > Uloborus plumipes. Next base: position 60,871 of record JAXGGA010003434.1, read on the forward strand.
ATCATTGTAGGGGAAGACCGCCTATATTGGACCACTGCTTAAATTGGACCTCGGGCTTAAAATCTAGTACAGAGATCTGTGCTACACTTTAACAGTAGAAGTATAAAGTTTTAGGAATAAAATCAATGTGTATGAAGTTTCACCAGTCTTCGAACTGTTTAGCGTGAGTTACGGCTAAATTTGTGTTGAAAACGTGCGAAATCTTATTTTGCGGACTTGTTTCTAGAAGAATAACTCAAAAACTTGAGAATTGTGGTAAAATTCTGTTACAGTATTATAATCTATGTTTAATAAGGATTACATCAATGTATTTACATGCGCGATTGTGATAATTTTTGACAGAACAATGAGCTGAAGAATAAAAAATGGCGTGTTTTCCTTTATTGGACCGAAATAATTTTCCTATATTGGACCGGTGGTCCAATTTAAGAATATGATTTTAAACAAGACTTTTTCATTATCGTAGCATAAAATAAGTGACTCGTCTTATTTAATAGCGTAGTTAAACTTATTTTAAGCATACTTTAACACCTATTTACGATATTCATTTAAAAAAATTTATCAAAAACATTTTATCAAGCAAAAGCTGCAACTTCTTAAAATGTATGTTTTTTTTCTCTTCATCCATTAAGCTGCAGTTTCAGCTTGTTAAGAATAGTTATTAACTTAAATAAAATTTATGCTGGATTACCGAGAGAAACATATGAAATTCTTTGTTATTTTCGAAACGATTTTAAAAGTAAACAATTTATCTGTTACTAAAATGTTCAATGTAGATGAAGCCGGTCTTTTCACTGTTCAAAAGCCCCAAAATATATTGACGTATAGAGGTAAACACCAGGTTGAAGCGGAGCAGTAATGAGTGATGAACGTGGTAGAAACACACTGGTTATTTGCTGCATGAGTGCAACAGAATTGCAAGCTCCCCATGCTTAATTTCAAAAAATTACGTTCCATGTTCGGACTTATCGTAAAAGCTTCCCTGGTGAGCAATATGCTTGTTCAAAACAAAAAAAGGTTGGATCACAAACGATAATTCACACAATTGATGCAACTTTCACCAAAACTGTTAAGCCAAGAAATGTAAAAAGAATATCTTCTATTAATGGATAGGCACAGCACTTACATAAAGAACATTGATGCAATACACTTGGCTAACGAGCACGATATAATAATGATTTCTCTTTAAACACATTATGCACGTAGATGTGGTCTTAATTCAGTCTCTGTCTACATATTTTAATCGAGCATGTGATACATGGATGCGAGAACATTTAATGACATCCCTTATCTAATATCGTATAGGAGAGCTTTTTCAACTCTTATGGGCAAACCGCAATCAAGGCCATGGCAAATACTGTTGGTTGATTCTAAAGAACAGGAGTTTGGCGTGTTAATTGACATGTATTTAATGACATTGACTTGGCTACAGCAGAATTAGAGGCACAAGTAGTCCAGATAAAACTAGTCAAAGTGAACAGGTTACATGTTCGGCTGCCCCGTCATTTCAAGTTTTTCTAGGGGGGTGGGGCAAGGGTAAAAACACAATACAATTTCACCAGAAAACAACAAAACCCCCACCTACTTATATGCAAATACATTGATTTATCCAATTCAAGAGAGGGGGGGGAGATTCCCTTACCATCTCTTGCCCCCCCCCCTAAATGACGGACCTGATGCTCGGTGTAACTTGTCCACTATGTAGAAGAGCTAGAAACGACTTAAATTAGTACAAGTTCTGTAGAATCGGCAGATAGTTCTCATCAAAACATGTCAACTCTAACTGATTTTGTAAAGTCAGCTTACATATTACCTTTGCTTAAAAAAAAAAGGAACAAAAAGGACGACTATCTCAGCAATCATTCTAATGGCCGTATAAAAGAGGCATAGAGCAGAAAAAGTCACACAAGAAAAAGCAAGAAACTGCACATAACAATTGTTATTGCAATATTTGTCATAGAGATGAAGTGCAAAACATGATTAAGTGTATTAAATGCCATAGGCGAGTTTATCAACACTGCCTAAGTGAGGCCCAAGCAAAAGAAATTCTATTACAAATCCTGGAAAAAAGTTGTATTGTTCAAATATAAATTATCCTATGATTTCCTGGTACGGTCCAATTTAGGAAGCGCATGGTTCAATTTAGGCGCACATATTCCTATATTGGACTTTTGCAACTTTTTATAAGATATTTTTTTAAAAATTAATTTTCATATTTTCAGAAAATATAAGCTCCTGGGGCGGTTCCTGATTAAATTAAGCTTACGATGAACTATTTTGCATTTCTGTTTTGCTTTACATTGAGCGACACAGGCCTCCTGTTCTTAGGGGGTCCAATATAGGCGGTCTTCCCCTAGTGTCATTATTGGGAAATGATTATTGGGGATGTTTGTAAGAAGTCTGTTACCAAGAATTTAATATTGGGAGTACATTCTATGCTAACCTAGAATCAAATTACTATAATTTACTATAAGAATATTATATTTATGTTCATTTTACTTTTATTGTTGTTGTTATTTTTGTGATGTATATGTATTAGCATTTCATTTCTCATGCCATAGTCTTTTTTTTTTCCACGTAGTAATTCACCCCGTTAGTGGTTTCCAGTATAATTACCGTTCTCTTTCGCTGTTCTCTCCCTCCTCTTTTCAAAGTAGCTTTTTCTTTACACTTCCATTGATACCCTTATCCAGTTAAGCTAGAAATGGCAGGTACGGAAGATATCACTGGTTAAAATAAATAAATAAACATATTTTACCACACAATTTCAAGGAAACGACCTCTATTCTATCTTCCAAGGAGAGCATTTTTTCAAACATCTGTTAAAAAAATGAATTCATCAGTGCTTTCATAGAAATGGATCATAATTTTAGGAGCACCCTGTATAATTCTTCTGCAGTATTTTGCGGACTGACTAAACGGAGTGATCATCGTTATGACTCCGTAGTAAATTTCTGGAAGTTACACGAGTAAAATCCAAAATTCAGAAAAAAAAAACTGGTGCTCACACTTATTGGTTACTGTTTACAATATAAAGTGATGCAAACACGAATTAAAATGCGCTTCAAAGTAGAGTCAATAAAAATAGTTTGATTCAGAATGAAACACAAGTTTGAAGGGCATTTAAATGTTGCTTTTTATCGTTTTCACATCATGATTAAAAAATTCCTTTTCATATTTGATTCATTGCAAAGTTTTTATAAGAATGAAAAAAGTTTGTATGTAAAAATTTTTTTCTAATTAAAATCGTATTGAAAAAAATATTATAATGATCAAGAGTCTTGCTTTCACAATACATCATTTTGAAACAGTGAGTGGAATTTGTAATTCAATCTTTGAAGATCAGAAAGAAAAAAAAAAGGAAGGAAATTAAATCGTTAAATATTTGTTGTTGGAAAAAACGAGACAAAAGCTTATCTTCTTAATTTTATTTACACGAACAAATACATATATATATATGCATATTACTTACATAGCAATGTTTCTATGAAAAAATTTCGTTAGAAATACAACTTCGTTAGTTGCTTCTTATCCAACAATAAAAATCAAATGAACATGCACCGTTGAATATTTTTCTTTGAAATATTTAAATGGAAGATGAAAGACAAACATTAATTATGTGCAAGCACAGATTCAATCAAGAGTACACAGAGGAGAATACAAACTGGTATTTTCAAAATTTTCTTGTTTCCTACGTTTTATAATCCTGTGTTTGTCTGGACAATAAACCAGCTGGCAAAATATAATCTTCGAAAACTTCTTTGGGGTATTTCGTGAAAGGTCTTAATCCTATCAACGCTGTTTTGAATGCGAAGAGGCAAGAATTCTTCCACAAAATATTAAAATCCTTACATAATGCCTCGCTCGAAAAATTAATTGAATTTTCCAGGATTTCGCTTTTGGAGATTGAATTCTTTGTGTTTTCCAATATTAAAAGAAGGATGTAAGTGGTGGATAAACAAATCAAGGAAATTTATTATATTGAATTATTACATTGTGTCGCAAATCTTTAAATGGCTATTGAATTTGTATGAAAAATTACGCAGGACGAAAATATTTAATTTAACGATGAGTTCTTCAAACAACAAAATCTTTTGAGTTAAAACACTTTGAATTAAAACAAGCTGTTTCATTTTCTGAAGTTTTAATTTAGTTAAACGGAGCACAACATTTTAGTACAAAACTTCAAAATACGTCTGGGACCATTCTTACTGATTCTTACTTAAAATGCCCCCTAACTCCAAATATTGCCACCGTTTTCACCCATAATCCTCCACTTTCGGGAAATGACGCCCCCCAATATTTTTCAATTATCTAGTGTTTCAGAGTCATTATTTTTATTTGGTAGCTAAGACAGCATTACATTAAACATTAACATATCATCAACCGGGGCTAAAGAGGTGAAAAGTTCTAAAGTATTTGTAGCATGTTAGGAGACTTAAAGAAATTCCCATCCCCCTCCAAAAGTATTTAAAAAGTCATCGTAAAGGATCCTTTTTCCCCCCTTGGGGAAAAGTTTTGCATTTTTTTCACTTATTTTTTTCAGTGTAAAACCAGAGTAACGAACTTCATCCTATGAACCCCTTGTCGAAAATTTTTTTATGTTGGATTTTTTATTTAAAAATGAGGAAAGCACCGCGTGCTTCATGCGAACATCTTCAGCAAAAAAACTACCCGTACTATTAATATTCATTCAAGTTACAATAGCAAAATAATTAAGATTCAAAATGGAATGAAGTCTGCTCATAATATAGCATTAATGTATATTTATACTTCTGGGGATTCACCCCCCCCCCTTTTTATCACCGTCTTGATATAGTGATGAATAATGGGGCCTTGCACCCCCAAAAATCTAAATATACATTAATGAAAATGCTGTAAGCACACGTAACTTAATTTAAATTTTCGTTCTATCTACAAATATAACCTAAATAAATATAAATTAATACAGGGTTTCTTCCCTTCCTTAGGAACGATAAATATTTAAAATATTCTACTACCCAGTCTTTTTTACTTCGTATTTCTTTTCCTTTCTTACGTCCCATTTAGTTATTGTAGCTGCAATTTCAGATTTGAAACACCTACGAAAACGTCAATTTTTTTTTTTTAATTTGAAAATGCAATTTTTTGTGTTTAAGCGTTGGAAAAGGTCTGAAACTCCATTAAAAAATAATTGAAAAGTTATTTGAAAAGTATCACTTCTAACGAGTGTATATGAGCCACGAACAAATTTCTTTTAAGTTTTTAAAAAATGTCGATTATTTAACAGGCATATGAGGAAGCCGGGGGAATTAAAAAAAAATCTGATTTGGACACTCCATAGTCTAATATCCAAATCAGAAGTAAAATAAGCTAGAAAAATAATACCGATGATCTAGAGCAAAAAATCACTTTTATGCATCAAAATGATTCGTATTTTTAATGCTTCTAACTTTAATTTAAGTCCACTTACTTTCCGTAAGGTTAAATCGTCAATACCTAGTACTGGCATTTTACCAAGATTCTTCAGCACCATTCAGTGAATAAAACTTCTTTCCTAAGATATAATATGTATGGATTTATGCACCACACTATATCAAAATCTTTTTACTTTTTAGAAATCAGATACGAAGGAAAATCTACCTCTGAGAAAAATATGAAAGCTATAAACTTAAATATTATCAGAAAATTTTCTTAATTTTATTTGCTTGATCCCCCCCTCCTCAAATCTATATTTTACTCATGATTAGCGTGGCAAAATGCCATGTTGAGATGTAAAAGAAAGATAGTTGATAGCTCCGAAATAGTGAAGATCAACGTTTCAGCTTTACAGATTCGTTATATTAAAATAAGAACATATCCGTAAAATATTAACTATAAAATTATGACTGCCTTTTTTAGCATTTTCAAGTATTAGTCTGGTTAATTTTTGCCTGTAGACAAACACCTGCGTATTTGTCTACGGGCAAAAGTCTACACAAGCAGTCTACACAGTCTGTTGCTACGCTACTGATTGCACATAGGGGAAAACCGCCTATATTGGACCACTGCTTTAATTGGACCTCGGGCCTAAAATCTAGTACGGAGATCTGTGCTACACTTTAACAATAAAAATATGAAATTTTAGGAATAAAATCAATGTGTATGAAGTTTCACCAGTCTTCGAACTGTTTAGAGTGAGTTACGACTTGATTTGTGTTGAAAACGTGCGAAATCTTATTTTGTGAACTTGTTTCTAAAAGGATAACTCAAAAACTTGTGAATTGCGGTAAAATGTTGTTACAGTATTATAATCCGTGTTTAATAAGGATTACATTGATGTATTTATGTGCCCAATTGTGATAATTTTTGACAGAGCAAAAAGCTAAGGAATAAAAAATGGCGTGTTTTCCTTTATTGGCCCGAAAAATTTTCCTTTAATGGACCAGAGGTCCAATTTAAGAATATGATTTTAAATAAGAACTTTTTATTAATTGTAACATAAAATAAGTGACTCGTCTTATTTAATAGCGTAAATAATTGCCAAAATATATTGACGTATAGAGATAAACACCAGGTTGGAGCAGTAATGAGTGGTGAACGTGGTAGAAATACATTGGTTATTTGCTACATGAGTGCAACAGAATTGCAAGCTCCCCATGCATATTTTCA
>JAXGGA010003434.1:72500-102714 GCA_038373865.1 Uloborus plumipes
TGGAAAGACATGAACCTGAGCAAGACAGAGCTGATGATCATAAAGGATGAGCAACAATATAAGATTCGATTGTGTTTTTTTTTTTTTTAAAGTTCTGATATCAAACTTAAAATTTGCATTTTTCACTGATCTAACTACTCGGTGAGCTTTACAATTTAGCGGACCTATTACTGATTGCAATAATCAAAGTAGAAAAGCAATCATTAATCTGAATTAGAAAAATATTTCTTCTCTTTCAGGAAGACAGAATTGTCACAGATACTGGTACAATGGTGGTAGCCGTCCACGGCGATAGAAATAAGCCGGCTATATTTACATACCACGACATTGGCCTGAATCGTAAGTTCAATAATTCCTACTCTGGTCAGTATTCCCAGTGAGAATTTTACGCTTCTAAAACGCACTTTCCCATTTTTTTAATATTCAAAATTTAAAAATGATTCAAAAAGCCTTCGACCGTTTTACATCAACGCAGAAGGGAAAAAACGTTGGAACAACGTGAGCAAGTGATACTCTTCCGCAGTATATGTGGCACTGTAACGAAGAGCACTGCAAAAAATAAACTGTTGTTTTTACAGTATAATACTGGCAGCAGAGGTTCCAGTTTGAAACTGCAAAATGTATGGTAATAAACTGTAAAACTAGTAATTTTACAGTTTATTACCATAATTTTACAGTATTGCTACAAAATTAGCGGTATTATACTGTAAAAACAACAGTATAATACTGGAAGCAGAGGTTCCAGTTTAAAACTGTAAAATTCACAGTGATAAACTAAAATTAGCAATTTCACAATTTATTATTGTAAAATTAGCAACTTAGGGCCATGCTCCACATCGACGTAAAGCAGAAAAATTAGGCAGAAGCGTAAAATGGGTTCAATGGTGTTCCTATAGAAAGTACCCGGATTTTTGGTTTCTGCCTTCAGTTTCGGTCGCGTTTTACGCTGATGTGGAGCATGGCCCTTACAGTTTGTTACTATAAAATTAACTCTATTATACTGTAAAAACATCATCGATTTTTTAGTGAGGGTTTTGACGAGATGAAACTCTCTTACTGGTTGTTCATAAATGATGTCACTTTTTTGAAACAAATTTGACCCTCTACCTCCTTTATCAAGACGTGTCACATTACACCTTACCCCCTACCGATGCTTTCTGGCACTATTCCTATTCCATGAAAATATATGATGGAAAATCAACTAAGGTCTATCCATTTACTTTTTACGACAACTTTGATCCTAACAAATACTCCTCTAGGACAGTTAATTACTTGAAAATGAAATTTCTCTATCCATTACTTAACTCATTTATTACTGCTCTGGAGAAAAGAAAAATAACGCAGAAAAATCACTTCACCTTCCTTAAAGATAATCTTCATAAATGTGCGTGGATAAGGTCATCACACGAGAGCCATTAAGTATAACTCAATCAGACGATTACATCCATTCCATTAATGGAATGCACTCTCGTGATTGTTGCCACAAAAGATAATAAAACTCGGCAGATGATTTAAATCCCGCGAGAGGTATGTTTTATGCAAGCCGTAAAACCCTTTCGTTTACTGTCAGGACACAAATATTGTGGCACAAGTTGGACTTGTGAAACATTGTTTGCAACAACTAAGCTTTTTAAAAGCAAGCGTTAATGGATAGCAAAATATAATAAAGAAGTGAACAATAAATTTTACCATAAGAGTTGCAAACAAAGTTGGGAAAAATCTTTTTCCTTTCTTCTATATTCTACCTAAATTTTAAAAAACAGCGAACTTGTGAAAAAAAAAAATTTGAGCAATCACGATTGCATATTGCTTTTGTTTGAATGTCGTTGATGTGCTTTTGATTTTCAGGTTACCATGACAAAGAGAATAAGTCTAACTCATGGTTTTTAATATTTATTCAGAGAGAAAATTTTTTTTCGTCATGGTAATAAATCGTCTGCGGATTGTATTGATTATTTTTTTTTCAACGCTTAACTCAAGCAGATTTTACATTAGAAATTATCTAGATCAACAAACTTAAACAACAAAACTTCATATGAACAAAAAACTTCAGATTACCGATTCTCATCATTTAAGATTAATAAGAGATAAAAATATCCTAGCGGTATACACTGTAAATATAATCTTTCTGATAATACACGGGTGCCAATAGAACATAATAACCATATCCTCTATTACAGTAGACTAATTATCTTTTTTTATGGATGTACCTCGTCTCACGTAATCTGGTAAATCACCTGTCGTAATATAGCGGAAACGCCATTTTCAATCCATTCCATTTGCTGAGACAAGAAATTCAACGAGTAGGGTCCTATTAGCTCAGTCAAAGATTATAAAACTATGCTAAAATTACTTATTATGAGCTGTCATATTTAAGTCCTTAAAATGCTATAATGAAATAAAATGTTTCGATACATCCATAAACATCAAGCTGTGGATCAAATCGAATGTGCAAGAAATAAATTCAGAACAAAATTTTTCTTTTGATTAATAAAAGTTACATCATTCATTGAGCAATAATTTCGAAATCTTTCTGATTTCTTCAGTGTGATTCACACTAAACTTGTTCAAATGTTTCTTAACTTATTCATTTCTCTTTAGTTTTTTTCTTTTTTTTTGGGGAGGGGGGTGATATAGCAATTTACTCAGAAAATACGTGATATGTTCCAAAGGTCAAAAAACATGTTATTTGGACAAAGTCATTGAAGACTTTGGAACAAAGTGTTAATAGTCTTAAAAGCCATGAGTATCTTGAATGTTTTTCTTAGAAACTTAGTAGAAGCAATGTAGTGGATCCATTGAAACTAGAAACTAACAGTTTTTTTAGTTTGGCGGCATTCCACGTCTGTATTACAACCGCAACATTTGTCGGCCAATTTGGTCAATGAATACCGCACATAATTTTAATGTTTTTTAATTGGCGCATTTGGGGCAATATTTTGACCAAAGGCATTTAAAGTGCGTTGCATAATAACCGTTCTACCTTTATATTACCCATTATTATTTTTACACTTAAATCTATTCATTGAGAAAATACATCGGAAAGAAGTGAAGTAAAAATAGTGTCTCAAAAATAAAGTCATTAAATTAGATGAGAAGTTCAATTAATATGCACAATAACCGACAAATTAAAGTAAACGTCATTAAAACAGCCCTTAAAATGTAAAACAATCGACCAAATAACTATATCCAACAATAAATATTTTTTTTTTTTTTTTTTGAAATGTTGAACATTAGAAGCCACTAGTTCACAAGCTCTCCAGCTTTTCTTAACAATATCCTCGTACTGAGATAGCACAATACAATTATTCAAATTTCCAAAGGTCATTGGTTGAATGGAGTCCAGATAAAAAGGTCTTGGGATCCCACCATTCTGTTTCTATAGAGACAATCTCGCAAATAGTCATGTCCAGTGAGGCCTGTTAAAAGAGCTACTAACGTCTTTCGTAGGATAACTAGGAATATTTTTTTCTCCCACAGTCCTTTAATAATAAGCAAATAAACAACAAGCAAACAAGTTTTAGAAAAGCATTGAAAATTGAATTAACATGTAAAATTAGAGCTTAAGCAATAAACGTAGTGGCAAAAGTCCCCCCCCCCCCCGCAAATTTAGGTCCAAGAGCTAATGCATCTCTGTTCTATGCTCGTACACTGCACTTTAGCCACGAAATAGCTATTCCCAACAATTTTACTGAGGATCTGTGTTTTACTTTCTCTGGATTTTAACGCTATTCCTTATGTTCCAGATGTGTCCAACTTTCTAGCTTTTTTCAATCACATCGACACTCGGGTGCTAATGCAGAGTTTCTGCGTTTATCATATAAACGCTCCTGGTCAGGAAGAAGACTCAACGACGCTTCCAAATATGTAAGTTCCAAAACCTATCCTCTAGTTTCCATCAGCGAAATATCGCTTTTAAATGTGTTGGTGTCGTTACAAATGCAAGATTGCAACAAATCCGGCTTCAACTTCAAGACATTTTTAAACAAGAGTCAATTCTTGTAAAAACGAAAGAAATTTATTTATAAGTATGTACATAAAATCGTTAACAATTAGTAAACTATTCACAAAAAGTTAGAAAATCACTGAAGACACCGTAAACACAGTAGTAAACATTTATTCATATTCAGATACGATAAAGCACAGCTCTAACAGCACACAACTGAGCACTCACAGACATGTGAAAACTATAGTCGAAACTAACTAGCTTCGGAGTGATTTATTTTATATAACTTTGAAAGAACATTCTATAGCATTTTCTATTCAACAAAATTCTAACAATTGCCATTAAGGAATATTCTACTAAAATTCTGGGAAGCACTAGGGGATTATTCATAAAGTTAACTTTATTTATTTGTTTTGAAATTTTAGTTGCACGTTATGTTTGAAATGCTGCCAAATATGGCGTCGAAAATAAAAGATGTCAATTTTGCAATACATATCTCGTAAAGTTGAAGCCCAGTCCGTAAGTTGCAATGTGGGGGTAGCAGGAAAAAACAACATGCAGGCACAGTTTCAAATCTTTTGTGGATTGAGTGAAAATTATTGGAATAAACGCCAAATTCAGCAAAACTACAACAAATTAAGCACAAAAAACGATACTTGTTTACAACATTTGTAACGGGAAAGAGCAATTAATATTTTTAAATTATATTTTAGAAAACACATTACACATTGTGACGAACTAGTTAACGGTGTAGACAATCTTTCTTGAAATTTTCAAAAGAAAATTATGCAACGAGAAAACAAAATGTGCATTAAAGAAATGGGAATAAGCAATTTTTTCTAACAAGGATAATATTTTCAGGTTCACGTTTCCTACCATGGACCAACTTGCCGATATGCTTACAGCCGTAATGGAACATTATGGGTAAGTTATATCATTAGGTTATTCAATTTTTAAAAATCTATATAAAAAGATAGACAGTTGTTTTAAAATCACAAATGTTGAACTTCAAAAACGAGTGAGAGTTGATTGATAAATGTTTGCCTCATTGTTTCGCGTAAAACAGTGTGATATAAAAGTTATTGTAAATATGGAACTGTCAACGTTTCTAATCGTTGCATTTAAACTATTAGCTAAAGTAGTATAGTATTTTTTTTTTTAAATTGTAGCATATAGTTAAAAGAAAGTATGACTATTTTACAGAATACAGTACTTTATCGATAAAAGTAAAATATTAGGGTCAGTCTATATCAAATCAACAAGATACTCTGCTAGACCATCTCAAATTTTCACAAAACTTTCAATAATCTTGTTTTTTGATGTCTTAAAATTATAGATATATTTTTCAAAAATCTGTCATTCAGAATTGATTTTTAGTCAATGTTTGATTCGTTAAAAAAACTACTCTTTTACTTCCCGGCAGTAGTTTCAAATTCTACAACTCAAGATCTATGTAAGCTACCGAGTTGTATAACAGTTTATCTCAAAGACAGTATTAAGTTTAATTCATTCACTTTAGTTCGATATGTAGTTTGAATATTTTTCAAAAAAGGAGTTTACAAAATTTAAAACTTTCTAAGGTAGTCTTTTGAAAATTTTGAGAAAAAAATATGATTTTTACCTCGAAGGGATCAACATTTTAATGATTTTTTAGATAGTATTCTATGTGAACATTCTTAAAATGCAACTATTATTTTAAAGGTATATTTTAATGAACACATTCAAAATGTTTCAGAATCGGATCATGAAGAGATAAAAAGTTAGAAAAAATAATAAAGGACTCTTTTTTGAAAATTTTGCCGAAAATGTTCAGCAAGTGCTGCTAATTGCTGATACCTTTGTGATCTCGTTCTGAATATTTTTTTATGCATTCATTAAGATACATTAAAATAATATGTATTTTTTTAATTTTCAAATGACACGATTAAAAAGTTGTTCATTTTAAATTTTTTGCAAAACATTTTGCCTCTAAAAATGTTTAAGTTACATATGAAATTAAAGTGTATGCAATTTTTTCCGAGAGGAGTAATTAAGCAACTCTGTAACTCTGAGGGCCCTGCTCCACATTAACGTAAAGCAGAAAAATAAAGCAGAAACGTAAAATGCATTAAATAGTGTTCCTATAGGAAGTACCCGGATTTTCGGTTTCTGCCTTCGGTTTCGGTCGCGTTTTCCGCTGATGTGGAGCAGGGCCCTGACAGAACTTGATTTATAATATTTTAAAGCACTGCTGGCAAGTTTAAGAAGGATGCTTTTAAATAACAGCTTATAATTAATTATAAATTAATTTAGAGTGTCAAATAGTAATATGTCTTTAAGTTTTATGAAAATTTCTGAAAGTGTCAGGTCAAGCTTTTTTTTATTATTATCGAGCAATAACGAATTGCAATTTATTTTCGTTTTCGACCGTAGTGGCCGCGTGTTTTCTTTTTAAGGTTGGACATGGAGACACAGTGCTCTACCTACCCCTTCCGGTAGCGGTGCCCCTGTGCTACTCACACATATTCAGATACAGACACGCCTTTACACACACATGTCCACACACATACACATATACAACTATCGCAATTCGTGAAAAACATAATTTAAATTGAAGATATCAAAAATAGCACTGAAAAATTGATATTTGTTTTCTTTTAGACCTCAAAAAGTCCCTCTTTCAGATTGACAGTCTGCCAACGTCTCGCGCTCCGGTGCTGCCCACCTACTACCCGGACCTGCTCACCGGACCCTGCACAGACAAAAAAGCACACACACACACAAAAACCTATCTTAATTTGCCGTTTCAAAAGAAAATAATTTAAAATCGAGATGTCAAAATTCAAATTCCCTTTTTTTTCTGATTGACATGGAATGAACTGTCATACATTTTGGTGCTTTCTTTGTTGTCACGGCGAAAATCATTAGTATATTTAATACTTTTCCATCTCCATTTAGGTTAAAGCATTTCATCGGTTTTGGAGTTGGTGCAGGAGCAAACATTCTCGCACGTTTTGCAGTAAGTTCATTTTTTCTGTTTATTTAAAGCTGCAAAGTTTAATAATGTTACAGTAAATTCTCGATTTTCAGCGTGCGGATTATCCGCGAGGGTCTCGGGAAAAAAAACATACACTATTAACATATTTTTTCGCAAAAGCGCGAATTTAAATTTTGTTTTTCTTAACATTTATTCAAGAGTGCGGTGTACTTCATTCAATAAAGTATTTTATCCAGACGTTATCGTAAGTACCATGTTTTTATAGATTTTATATGCTTGAGAACAGCCCCGTCATTTAAAGGGGGTCAATTGCCCCCCTCCAGACTTTGGGAAATCAATGTATTGGCATATAAGTGGGCGTGGTTTTTGCCACTTTTTGGTAAATTTTACATTGTGTGTGCACCCTTTGCCCCCCCCTCCCCCTGGAAAAATTCGAAATGACGTCTCTGCTTGAGAACCTCAAATACAAATAATTTTTTATGCTGCACTTATCGTCATTCTTTGTACATATCACGTTTTAAGTGTCATGTAATTATTTTTAAGCAAGACATTTTTTATCTTCTTTATCCCTTATTTCTGTACCTCAGAACCAGACTAACGTAAATCCATTTTCGTCATTTTTCGGTAGAGGGGAAAAACGATTGTCGAATACATCGTTTTTCCCCTCTACTGAAAAATGACGAAAATGGACTTACGTTAGTCTGGTTCTGAGGTACAGATTTTATGCTTTTTTCAGATTATCTGCGATTTTCGTTATCCGCGATACCCGTGCCACCCAATTCCGCGAATAATCAGGGGTATACTGTATAACATTTTAAAAGATACAATGAAAACCAAGGAGGATCGAAATTATGACATATTCTTTTCCTAGTAGAAGTGCAGAATTATATTAAAGCCTACCCTTAATGACTTTACCTAAATTGAAGAGAGTACTTTAAATCGCTAGAAATTCCGTTGCCATTTTATTCATTTGACTTAAAAATGTCCAATATATGTGTATGGTACATAAAAAAACGCTTAAATCATTCTCAAAAGTATCTACAGTTGCATCGTATAGCGCGGTCAGTTCACCATTCATCACATAAAGCCATATTCTTTTGCGGATGACTGTTGGGAAAAAGACCCGCCAGGTTCTCGGGAGATAAGGCGGAAAATTTATAGTTATGGTCGAACGTCACTGAAATTTTCTGCTTTGTATTTCGAAACTTAAAAGAAGAAAATGGCGCAAAAGGGCAGCGGGAATGGCGATGAGATAGAATTTCTTATTTGAAACTCACAAAGAAGTTTTTATTCCCGCATAATTTACGATTATAAAAAGTGTCTATAAAGAACGAGTTTTATGTTGCTTGAAGCTGGCAGAAACGATTACTGATAATATAGATTTTTTCATTTATTTATCATTTTTACTTCTTTTTTCATCTAAAGTAGAAAAAAAATGTTAGTTTTATGAAAAATTTCGAATTTTGACGTAGTAACACGTATTGAGATGCGTTGAATCCATTTTGACCACTTTGGGAAAATATATGTCTGCCTGCATGTGTGCATGTCTGAATTTGTGTGAACATTTTTTTTTTTTTAATTTTGTTTTTAATGCGACATTTTTTTTTTTTTGAAAAGCAAAAGAGGGGGGGGGGGATCCTGAATCATTTTGATCATTTTAGGGAAAGTCTGTGTCTTTGAAAGATTTTTTAAACATTGCTTTTCATAAGTAAAGAATTTTTTAGGACATAAAAAAGACGAAAAAAGCAAATGAAAAATATTAAAGGAACCCGCCAGCGCCAGTTTAAAAAAATGCATAGCTCTTTTAGTCTTCTTAGTATATGAACATAGGCCTGAAGAATGGGCTTCCGAATTCTTCTTACAATTGCTTAATTGTTATCTCCGCAAAATATTTTGTTTTGCATTAATTTTAACTTTTCTTCAAGTCTGGATATTTTCTAAGAAAAATATAAAACATGTGAATGCAAAAATAGTCCCTGTTGCTCTTTTTATAGAACACATATAGTGCTTTCACTAGGTAGTTAAGTTCACGTAATAAAAAAACAATTGCTAAAGAAAAGCGAAAAACAGAACTAGAATAGGAGGAAAATACTGGGTTATTTTCTTCCCTTTACATTAGTTTCAAAACCTGGTGAAGGCATGATGTTATTGATCTCTACAGCACTTCTTCTAATCATACCTTGGTAATTTGGATTCCATTTTAAGCTGTAGATTCCCAAAGATCCATTGGGGCACTTAATGTTCCCATAAGTTCACAGGATGGTCGGCCTTTTATTTTTCGATCAAAATACAGCCAAGATTGCCTGGTTGTATGGACATTTTGCATTGAGAAAAGAGACTCAAAATAACTAAGTAACTGCTAATAAGTTAAGAATAGCTGAACATGAAGGATCTGAGTATGCAGCTCAGATTTCAATTTTAATATTTGTGTAATTTTTGCTGTGTAATCTTAATACATTTTTGCTAAGTACAAACATTTGTGTTTCAAATTTGGCGATAAGTTAAATTTCCGTTCACTAGAATATGTGCAAGCGCGAACTAAGTTTTTCTTATAAAATAAAAATAAACAAATTCGTACAGCTCATAACTATTTTTCGGCTACTGTACAAAATTTATACTAAGCGTACCGAAAAGTTCTATCCGATTATGAAGTGGAAATACATTTAACAATAGTTACTATACGCTTGTATGCGTATATAGGGTATGTCATAAAAATAAAAGTTTTGTTTTTCGACTTGGTACACGCACTTTCCTATGTATTCAATCATTTTGAGTTGCTTAGTACTAAAAACAGGTTTTGGAAAAAAAATTTAGCTACCGGGAAAACGCAATTAATCCGGTGTTTTTTTTTTTTTTTTTTTTTTTTTTTTTTTTTTTTTTTTAAATCACTATTTTCAGCTTGAATACGCAATATAGCTGCGGGAGTTTTTTAAAAGATTGTTCTTCTGATTTAAATGCATGTTTTCAACTCTAATGAGCATACTTTCCTTATAAAAAATGCAGTTAAATATACATATCGTCTCTTTTTGTTTTTAAAAAGAGCAGAAACTATCGGTAATCATTCCTACTGAAACGGAACGATTCTGGTCAATCGACACCGCTGTCTTCGTTAGGCAGTCAGCTGTTCAGGGGAAAATGCCACCTGCATCTGGGGAAGTGATCCCCATTTTGCTAATTAACGCTCTCTCTCCCCCCCCCCCCCCCCCCAAGATAACTTTTGACCAGCAGACGCGTTTTCACTTAAATGTCTCTCATCCTGCCGAAGATTTTCCGACAAAAGGCAAACTGAAATTCTCTTTTTTGTTTTATTAAAGGACGGATTGATTTCCACTAAAAACCTGGAAAGCAAAAGACACTAATAATTTTAAACATCGAAGAAGTCGGACTTACAGTTCGACTCTCCCGAAAGCTAGTGCCATCGTGTAATATTATGACTCGACGAAATACCCTGGAATTTTTATAGTATAGCTGTACGAAGTAAATGAAACTACCTTGATATTAGTAGAGCGGCCGTTACTTCAGTCAGGTTTGCTTTGTCATGAATCGCGGCAGTTGCTATCATATATAGCCTTTTGGGTAATCTTGTGAAGGCAGGGCCATCTCGGTGAAGATAAAAAACATCTCATGTGCAATAGCAAAAGGGTGTTTCATGCTAAAGAGCATGTTATGAAGCACTCAAGAGCAGGAGAGAGTTCCAATATCGCAAAAAGTAACATTACCGCAATTTTTGTAGAAAGCAGGAAGTACAACACTTTAACTCTTTAGTCATAATGAGAACACTGGTAGCTTTCGGAGACATGCTACACTTAGGAGACATGCTACATTACATCGAAAAACTCCTCCATAACATACTTTTTAGATCTTTATTTCTGCTGGCTTCACATCAACGAGCAGATATTAAGTCATATTGTCGCAAAACTTGACGGACCAACTTCTCTAGAAAAGGAATGGATTGGTACTGTAGGTAAACTCTTTTCCCAAGTTGGGGGGGGGGGGGAGTTTCTTGAGAAAAAAACAAAGTTTAAGCCAATTCAATTTTTGGAGCCCCTTGTTAATATGGACGAGAATGTTGCTAGTCAGTCGATCAGTTCCGTGGAAGGCAGAAGTATTGAAGCTCACTGATGGCGGAACTGAAGCTCACTGATGGCCCCCCCCCTCCTAATTGATACTATTTTGTCAAATGCAAAGGCATTTTTACCTTAGTCCTCAGAGTAAAGAAGAGCAATTAGTAAGTTTTCTGGAATAGCCCAAAAGGACCCGTTTTTTATACAGGAAACTTTGTTTTTTTTTTCCCTCAAGAAAGTCAACTTGGGGAAAGAAAGTCTGTAATGTGGGAGTATTTAGATATAATGTAGCATGCCTCCTTTCCAGCCAAACATTTAATTGAAGATATCGCTGCCAATTAGTTGAAGGCAAATGTCTATACCTATGTCTTTTAATCAGTCATATAATCCTATTTCACATTGCTCAGCCAGTTTTTCCTTTGTTGTCTTCTTCTTCTGGTGTATAATGAGTGAGGTAGCGATCTCTACGCTCTTCTGTTACGGTCTTTCTTTGATGATACTTTTCCGAAAGCTACCAGTGTTCTCATCGTGACTAAGAGTTAAGAGTGTTGTGCTTCCTGCTTTCTACAAAAATTGCAGTAATGTTACTTTTTGCGATATTGGAACTCTCCTCTGCTCTTGAGTGCTTCATAACATGCTCTTTAGCATGAAACACCCTTTTGCTATTGCACATGAGATGTTTTTTATCTTCACCGAGATGGCCCTGCCTTCACAAGATTACCCAAAAGGCTATATATGATAGCAGCTGCCGCGGTTCATGACACATTTCATTTCACACCTCCAGGGTCCCCCGTACCTACCACAGCTTCGTGGTTTAACCGGGATAGGGCCCTGAAGGGCGCTCTATTCTTAATTTTGAACCAGAACCTAGGGTCGAGCAAACCCTAGGCCCAGCACCCCCAGAGGTATCGTTTCACTTGGAGGACTTTGTGACCACGACATTTTTAACGCCTCCCAGCCACCATTAATCAAGGCGGTGGATCTTTGATCGGCTGGGATCGAACCCGGGTCCCTCCGGACACGAGTCCGATGCCTTACCGATCGGGCCACCACGGCCCTGGTTCATAACACAGCAAACCTGACTGAAGTAACGGCCGCTCTAATAATATCAAGGTAGTTTCATTTACTTCGTACAGCTATACTATAAAAATTCCAGGGTATTTCCTCGAGTCATAATATTACACGACGGCACTAGCTTTCGGGGGAGTCGAACTGTTCGTCCGACTTCTTCGATGTTTAAAGTTATTAGTGTCTTTTGCTTTCCAAGTTTTTAGTGGAAATCAATCCATCCTTTAATAAAACAAAAAAGAGAATCTCAATTTTCCTTTTGTCGGAAAATCTTCGGCAGGATGAGAGACATTT
This sequence comes from Uloborus plumipes, assembly GCA_038373865.1. Taxonomy (NCBI): domain Eukaryota; kingdom Metazoa; phylum Arthropoda; class Arachnida; order Araneae; family Uloboridae; genus Uloborus; species Uloborus plumipes. The sequence goes on from JAXGGA010003434.1 coordinate 84,850, forward strand.
AAGTAAAAACGCGTCTGCTGGTCAAAAGTTATCTTGGGGGGGGGGGGGGGAGCGTTAATTGGCAAAATGGGGATCACTTCCCCAGATGCAGGTGGCATTTTCCCCTGAACAGCTGACTGCCTAACGAAGACAGCGGTTTCGATTGACCAGAAGCGTAACCCGTTTCAGTAGGAACGATTACCGATAGTTTCTGCTCTTTTGAAAAACAAAGAGACGATATGTCTGTTTAACTGCATTTTTTATAAGGAAAGTATGTTCATTAGAGTTGAAAACATGCATTTAAGTTAGAAGAACAATCTTTCAAAAAACTCCCGCAGCTATATTGCGTATTCAACCTGGAAATAGTGAATTTTTTGAAAAAAACACCGGATTAATTGCGTTTTCCCGGTAGCTAAAATTTTTTTCCAAAAACTTTTTTTTGTACCAAGCAACTCAAAATGAGTGAATACATAGGAAAGTGCGTGTACCAAGTCGAAAAAAAAAACTTTTATTTTTATGACATACCCGAATGCGTAATGACAATTTGTAGATTCCATTATTGAAACACGCATTGTATTTGGAAGCGAGGAACTCCAGTAGTGCTTTGCAATACACCACCGGCTCGTTTATTCCATCCATGTCACTGCAGTTTCGTGTTTATTATGCACTCATCAGCATGGAATAGGAATTAAACGAGCTGGAGGCAAAAATCATTTTGTAGAGCAAAGCTTTGCCTCAAAAAAGTTTTCGAGTTGTATTGTACCAAGTGCGGTCGCTCGCTGGTGTTCTAATTTCATATTAGCTACCAGTTTTGGTTGGTTGTCTTTGCTCTATAAGAGGATTTTTGCCTCCAGCTCGTTTAATTCCTATTCCATGGTGATGAGTGCATAATAAGCACGAAACTGTAGTCCATGGATGGAATAAACGAGTGGTGGTGTATTACATGTTTCTCCAATAGTGCTGCTTTGATCTCTTCATTGTTTTATATATTTAACTCGCTTAAAATATTACAAAAAGAGGGAATAAATTAAAATCAAAGGGTGAAAGGTCTGGAGAGTATGGTACGATGTCGAAGATGTTCAACAAGAAGCAAATAAGGCTGCATTGTGGTAATACAAACTACCTGCATGGGGATTTGCCTAAAAAATGCAGAGTTTACAAGGGAATTTTTTCACATTCACCGTAAGGTTCCTGTTCTATATTGGGGGCTTTCTTCTAGATATGTGCTAAAAATATAACTAACATTGGCAAATGGGTTTTTTCTGCCCATGGTTTCTTATAAATGTACCGTCTGTCTTAAACACGCCACTAACCAACCAACTTTACCAACCTTACGGGGGGGGGGGGATAGATTCCAAATTTCCACCAGCTTTAAAACCAAGTGAAACACAAAAAAGTCCAAAAGGTAAACCATTTAACCCATGAATAAGAGTATTTGATACATATTAACTACAGAGATTATCAGTCTAAAATTTAAAATTTTTCTAAATATATTGTGCTTATCAAGATTACCAACTCATGTGATTTTGTAACTGTTATAATAACGTGAATTTTTACTTTTTTTTTCAGTTGATGTATCCACATTTTGTGGACGGCTTATTCCTGATCAACTGCCCCTCCACAGCTGCCGGATGGACTGAATGGGGATACCAAAAGCTCAACACAATGTACCTAAGGAACTCTGGCATGACATCGTCCACACAAGAATACTTGATGTGGCATCACTTTGGGAAAGTACGTCTTTGTCTGTAGTAAAAATAATTAAAATATAGTTTTAAAAAACTAAAAACTACGCTTTTAAATATAGTTTAGCCTTTAGTATTAATAATAGTATTAAATATATTACTTTTATATTTGCAAATGACGTGAATTTTATCTTTTATTCAGAGTTACATACACACAATCAACTGAAACACTTATAATACATCAACATGTAATACAGTTTAGCCTTCAGGATTAATAATAGTATTAAATATATTTCTTTTGTCTTTGGAAAGAACGTGAATTTTATCTTTTATTCAGAGTCACATACGTACAAACAACCATACAGACAAACAAACAAACCCACATGTGAAACTAATAAAAGCGTATTAATAATTTTTATAGCTCTGTTTACGAACATGGAATTATTTCTAAATTTGTCTCAAAACGTGTATCCTTCTCTCACCATCATTTTCTTATTTTTCACGTGGAAATGTCTGTATTTAAAAAATGAAATTTAACTTCACAACTACTACGTATTTATACGTTTATGTAATAACTTATTGATATGGAATTCTTCCTTTTATTTCAGACGACTGAAAATCGCAATTACGATTTAATGCAGCTATTCAGACATCATTTCAACAAATCAGTGAATCCTTACAATTTAGCTCTATTCATTGATACTTTTATTCGGTGAGTTTGTTTTTTATTCTTTTCTTAAAGCGGGTGATTTTAAGCTCTGTAAAAGTCACGAATATGTTACTTTTTCTTTCTCAAGAAGTAAAATATAATACCACTTCAACCGAAATTTGACACGTCTGCTATGTATATATATATATATATATATATATATGTATCATATATTATCTATATATTATTTTTTTATATAATATTAATTATGTTAATAAATATTATGATATATATATATATAGTATATATATATATATAAATATATCTATATATATATAATTTATAATATATATTAGCATATATATATATATATGTATATATATATATATATATATATATATGTATATATACTGTATAATATATAATATATATTATATGTATTTATTTATATATTATATATATATATTTATATATATCTATAATATATAATATATATAATATATAATAATATGCTATATATAGATATATATAGGGGAGAGTGGTAAAGAATGGGCCATGGTGATGAAATGATGAAATAAGGGCCACTAACAAAATATGAAAAAGTATTTGCATGAATTTTTTTTTGATGCCACCAATAGATGTAGCTATTTGTTCTACTAAACTCATCCAATTTTCATTCGTTTGCGCTGAGCCATTTTCAAACTAGAGTGGCATGGTCAAGAATCTGACTGAAAAGTAAGTTTTTCCCTTTTTAGTAAAACATTTCCTAGCTAAAATGTACCAAGTATTTCACTGCATACATATGTATAAGCTAGTCTTTCCATATCTATAAACTAATCTTAAGATGTATTTTGATGTTATTTAAATTCAATGTACTCAAAAAACCTAAATGTATTCCAAAAGTATAGGTGGGGCTGAATGGGCCACTATGTCATGGTAATGAATGGGCCACCTAAATATTGTTTTTCTTCCTTTTCTTTGGATTTTCGCATTAATATGAAACACAACTGACTGTCATAGATAGATTAAGATTACTGTCGTCAAAATAGGTTTGTAGTAACTTCTAAATATAATTTGCAGATCTATATTATATTCCTATAGTACAATAGACCTCTGGTCGCAGTGCGTGGCTTGAAAAAGCCCCCCTCTCTCCTTCATATTATATTCCTCACAGTACAATTTCATTTTCTTTCTTGGTAACTTAAGTTAGATATTTCTTATTCCCGATGTCTAGTAAATTTAAAAAAAAATTTTGAATTTTGACAAGTTTGAAAATGAAGATGAAGTTTTTGAAAGTGATTTTTAATATTATTTTTGAAATATATAAATTTTGTTAAATCATAGTGTGTATTATCTGTTATTTTTTTATATATATATTTGATGTTATTTATTTCTTACAATCTCATTATTTAGTCATTTTTCTGCTACAATTGGTATGCATCAGTTTTATTTTAATTGCATCAGTTTTGATGTTTATATAATTTTAAATCAGTATGATTTTGTATCATCATGTCAAGTGCCACATTTATTTTGTCATATTCAGCAAATAAAAGATTAAATCCACATGTTTTCATTGAATTCATTTAGTGGCCCATTCATTACCTTCGATGGCCCATTCAACCCCATAGGTGGGGTTGAATGGGCCAAATTTCAAAATTTTTATTTTCTATTATAATTTATTATAGACAGGTGCTAATCCAACTTTTATGACTTTTTTAGATAGCCAGATAAGTAAAGTAACTAAAACACCAATTTAGAGTTAAAACAAAGTGTTAGAAAAAATTACAAAAATTCAAAACCAAAAAGTGGCCCATTCATTACCACTCTCCCCTATATATATATATATATATAATATATATATATATATATATATATATATATATATATATATATATATATATATATATATATATATAATATATTTTTTTTTTTTTTTTTTTTTTTTTTTTTTTTTACGAACATCGAAAATCATTTAATATTCGGACACATAATAATATCAATTGTAGAACAGAAATTGAAAAAAGAGTGGCATGTTTAATTCAGATGATTCTTTTGGGGGGGGGGGCTTTCTGATTTTATTGTATTTTCCAGACCAATCATTCGTGAAAGAATATGATTAACGTTTAAAATTTTGCATTCCGCTAAACTGTAAATATAAGAGTGTATCTGTTATTATTTCTAGATAACGAGCATGTTTTGACGTTTCGATTGCTCAACACTACTAGCAGCAGTTTCAGTCGATGAAGCCGTATATTATTTAATGTATGTAAAACATGTTTTAAGTTTCAGATGTTTCTTAACTACTGAAAATTTATTTATGTGAAAATAACTAACGGAGAAAATGCCTAACTTGTGGAATAGCATTTCTCAGTTGTAAAAAAAATGTTCCTTTAACTTATTCAACAATATTATTTTTTTAACAATCAGCTAAAAATATTTTATTTCTTATACGTCAAATACTAAAATTACTTATACGTCATTAATTAAAATTTATTTTAAAACAATTGAAAATTAATGTGGAGAAGAATGTATAGTACAGAAAATAAACATATAAGAAGATAAATGAAAAAAAAAAAAAATGAAATTACTTTTTAAGAGAAAAAGGTTTAAATGTTATGCATTTTGTTTAAATTAAGTAAATAAAATTAATACTTTGAAGATGAGAAAAATTATCTTTCATGCAATAATCCTTATGCAACAATCCTTAAATGTCATGAAGCACCGAATCTATACTATTACGCAATACTGTATTCTAAACATGAACTTATTTAAAGAAAATATTGAACACAACTCAAAACTTTTTTTTTACCATATTTAGCTCATCGACCTGAAAATATTTTGAACAGTAGCTCGTGCTTGAATATTTTAGTATCCCCAATTTTACCTAAAACAATCAAAACTTATTTCTAAATTCTTTGTTCAACGTATAATTTCGATTTATTATTTTCCCCTTTTTTAAAATACCCTCAGAGCAAGAATTCAAGTTAAGGCTTCAAATAAATGAATATATTTATGCATTGTTTTTATTTTTCAGATAAATGTAATTCAATTTTCCCTGCAGCCTGTTTGATTTGTCTCCCAGTTTAGACTATCTGATCAGTGGAAAAAAATGTTTGAGCCTTCAGCTGAAAACGTTTATTGGTATGAATATTTAAAGCCTCATATTACATCTGCTCCTTTAAATGATTATTTAACTGAAACTGGGAAATAAATCCAATTGAGGTATATCATGGATTTGTTTTCCAATAAGAGTTAAGTTATTGAATCATTTTTCAATCACGAAAATTATGGAAAGGCTTGAAATACATATGAGGCTCCCCTCCCCGAGGGTAATGCGGTTGCTACTACGAAAGCAATCAATAAATTGCTTGCAAAAAATAGTTTTCTGAATTAAATGAAGACAAGTTAATTTTTTTACTTTTTCACTTTTGTACTTTAAAATGTACTTTATTACTGAAGTAAAATTAAATTTTGCAAACAAGACAGAATAATAATATATAAATATGATATATGAAGGGACAGGGGAAACAAAGATGAAAGCGACCAAAAAGCGATTTTGAGAAAAACGAAGAACAAAGTTTGATTTCTCGTAGCTCCTTATGTAGTTTTTCGAGTTTTCTTGCACATTTCGGTGGCTTCTCATCTTTTTTCCCCCTTGTTGTTCTACCAGATGATACTAGTCCTTCATAGCCCCTAGATAGTGCTAATATCTCAAAATTGACGAAAAAGTGACTTTCATCTTTTTCCCCCCTGGCCATTCATATATTTCCTAACATATAAATATGGTATATATCGTTAAAAGTAATTTCAAGAAAACAAAGCGCAAGGAAACTTGCAAAAAAAAAACCTTAGTTTAACTTCTGATGATATTCATTATTGAACTTGAAGGGACAAGTGGATAAAGGTGATATATGACAGTTGAATTTCACCTACTTACACAAATTCAAATTAGTGTATGTTCAATTGTGTTAACTCACATGCACCGTTGAAGGGGCAAGTGAATAAAGGCGATATGTGACAATATTTTCAATTTCTAGAAAAATGTTTCACAAAAAAAATATTACCTTAACACCTTCATCCATGGTGAAAAATAAGTAAAACTAAGATTGTCACATATCACCTTTATCCACGAACCACTTTAATTAATGAACGCACTTGAACAAATTCTAGTAACAGACACGTCACCATTTCGACTATTATTGAGTTAAATCTAGTACAAAAACATACAACAATATAAAAAGGAAAAAAAAAAGAAAAACGTTTTTAAAAATACATATTTCACTACACCTTATGTAAAATATGAGCTTATATACTTCAATTTCGGGGTATTGAAGAAATTTCTAATACCATATCTATAATGCTTCATACGGTCTTAATATCTTCTCTAATAATAATAAGACCATAATTATTAGGGTACTTTTTGATGAAATAAAATGCCAACTTGCTGCTACAATTCAAATTACAAACTGTTAAAATAGTTTTCTTTCAAATGTAACACGCACACTCTCTTATAACAAAATCATTTTTTGTTTTCCTTGCTATTCCATATTAAAACAAGCTCTTCATGCTCAAAAACACTACTTTACACACGGTTAGATTTTTAAAGTACGCATATACGTGTTTATGATTCCAAAGAACTATTTTAAGTTTTTGTCAAAAAATATAGTTATTTCATCAAAATTAAGTTTTCTCGGGCTTTGCAATAAAAATAACTGATGCTGTATAAATTTCAAAGGGCTGAAAAAGAGCGCAAAAAGTTTTTTAACTGCAGTTTTCGAAAGGAGAAAAAAAGCACTTAGAGAAATATGAACTTAATTAAACATATCCTAATTAAAAAGCATTTTATTAATGACAATGAGAAAAACAAAGGGCTTCGTACAAAACAAGATAAAGGTATTTTTAAAAAAATGACTTTAAGTGCTAAAAGAAAATGCTATCTAATAACGAATATAATAAACTAAAAAAACAAGGGAAGAAATGCTAAAAAAATTAGAATTTAAACTGCAGCAATATTTTAGAAAAAAGAAATATGCGACAAATTTTAAAACAAAGACATTTTGCAGTTATATTTTACTTTTATTAACGTATTTACCTAATTTTATTTTCCCTGAGAAATATTCTTTAATTTTTAATGCTGTATTTAATCATGTTTACATTTTTAAGTTAATTTAATTACGAGATGATTCTCTGAATCAGTAGCAAAGAGGCTGGATAGTTGATTTTTGCTATTCTTCTGTTTTTCACATAATAATGACTAATAAGACGACACTAGCAAATCAGAATGTCGTTTCTTTCTTTCTTTTTTCAGAAATATATTCCTTCATTACCCTGGTTTACAAAGATTCTGTTAAATTAGATGTTTTTTTTTTTTTTTTTTTTTTTTTTTTTTTTTTTTTTTTTGAGTCATTTTTGACGATGAATTCAAATATCCAATCAGAATGTTTCCATTTCCCACAGTTGTGTAATCATAGGTTTTAAGTTTTTACTTTTCCAGTGTTTTCCTATATCACGTAATGATAAAAACTCATAATTAAGAAATGAAATCTTGTCATAAAGACAAGAAATGTAGAAATAGATAGGTTTGCTATTACTAGTGTGGCGACACGGTAGTCAGTTTTAATGGCTCCAATCTTCCTGATTTGGGCTACATGAATTGAATTGGGATGTCAATACTACCGTGCTAAGCACAAAAGTCGTATCTGTACTTTTTATCAAGATTGAGTTATCGCCACCAGGTGGCGCTTTATGACGTATTTTCCCAAAATACAAATTGACATAGTCGTACTTGAGAACGGGAAATATTTTTAAAAAAAACCTGAAAAAGTTTTATCTGAATCAAAAACATGGTGGCGCAAAACTTTAAAGAGTAATATCTCAGTTTGAGTTTGACTGCAGATACCAGATTTGCGCTTAGCAGGGCAGAATAGTAAGAATTACAAAAAAAAAAAAAAAAAAAAGAACTGATCCGCCCTTTTATTCTAGTGGCCCTTCATATTGAATTAGACCTTTTCATAAACTGTGTAACACTAGTACTGAATTTAAATACTTTTAACCAGAATTTCGTCGCATCGTTGATGTAAAGCTTTTTTTTTTTTTTTTAAAAAAACGCTTCTTTGAAAGGATCACGTTGTCCAAGTTGATAAATTCTTGCTAATTAATTCACACGTATTAAACACTTAAGAGGAATATTCCTGATACTAAATACCTGATAGTAAATAGTTTTTTTATATGCCAAAATAACAAATAAACATTTTTATTGTTATTTTGGTATTACCCAGGTAAGTTAATATGCTTATTTCTCTCAAAATTCCGTCGAATGTTACAAAAAATCTGTATGTGTGAGTGGGAAAAACTATTTTTATATTTTAATTTAACGCGTTTTTTTCACACTAAGATCAGGTATTTTCTTCCATCTAACAGAAAAAAAAGTAGTGTTATTTGTTAGCGCAACGGTTAAAAATAAACTTTACCTTCAAAATTTATGGATGTGATTATTTTTAAATGATTATATTTTAAAATAATATTTTTCATGTTACATAATTTACGTATGTTTTAAATCCTTTCTTTTTCAAATACTAGGTATGGGGCTCGTCCGTTTTTTTTTTCTCCCTTAACCGAAATAGTGTTTATTTTAGTCAATATTCGTCAAAAAGTTCTTGGCATAAATTTGGAGTTGCCATTAGTACACTACATTAAATCGCATTTTCATATAAACTTCTTTAGCGTTAGTGCAATTTATTGCGTAGAGTTTATTGCTTCAAATAATATGTACATTTTTAAGCATACTTTGCTGTGTATCTAGAGTACCGAAAGTTAATGGTGAGTTTATGCATATTAAAGGTCACAATATGGCTCACAGCACGTACGTTTTACAGCTTTTTTTTTATAAAGAAGGAGAAAAAAAAAGTTCTTAAAGGAGTTATAAAGTTTTTCTGAAAGACTATAGGAAAAAGAATGTGCAAAGACAGATTTTCTCTCAAAATAAATTCAAAGGACGGCAAACTAAACTCTCACGACTTAACTATACTCATATTATAATTATTAATTAATTAATATCATACTTACCGCAGTTTCTTCTACTAACAAACTGCTTTAAAGCGTTGAAACAGTGAAATATCTTCCTGTGTAGGCACTATGTTGCTGTCAAACGAACGCCACATATTTTTATATTTTTATTTCATTGCAAACAATTTACTAAAGTGGGCAAAGTGAAAGAAAAAGGTATTCAATAGAAGCAGTGTAGGAAACTTGAAAATTGGGGCTTAACGACCCAAAACGTTTAAGGTTCAATATCTTCTTGGATTTTTTTTTTTTTTTTTGGTTGCTGTGTTTTTTAAGACATTAGGTGAGAATTTTCGGTGATGATTATTTATGGCACATTTTTTTTTTTAAACACCAAATTTCTCGCTGTAATACTTTTTATGCATAAGCCCATTCTAATTCCAGTAAAACAGTTAGCTGAAAATAATTTTAAAAAATTGCCTATTCTAATGTATTTAAAATTAAAGTTACTTTTTTCTTTCCAGCAATTTCGTTTATAGTCATACTTGGTAAGTTTATGTATGACTCTTAAGTTAACATTATGCTCGTTGCTTTAGACAATAACTTTCACTAGCTAGTTTATGTTGAAAACATTTCTTACTCTATAAATAACTGCCAATGCATTTGGTTTGTACAACTAGCTTTTAATTTTTCAACGCAGGCAAAGTCATAACGGATTATCCTAGATATGGAGACACGAAAGTAACTAGTGTGTAGAAGCGTCTTTCTTTGTAGCTGGTAGCTGAGATTTGATTGAACAGCCTAAGCATTTCTACATGTTTTTCTTCTCATTTTGTAAATTACGTTTCTTAAGGAAGCAATCATATCTATTGAATATATAATTTTTATACAGATTTCTTTTTTTGGGAGGGGAGGGGGGTGTAAGGTAATTTAATTTGAAAGAGGTTATTTATTTATTTACTTATTCAATTCTTCTTTCTTATTTACAAATAATCCTATTTATTTTACCAGTAATCAGTAATACTGTTTAAGCAAACATTTTGTTTTGAAACTGAAACGAAAGCTTTCATTCTAGAGCTCAATGTAAATAATCAGGAAATAATGACTTGGATAAATATTTACTTTAAAGAAAATTTTGTCTCTTCAATGATGAAAAGGGAATGTTTGAATATTAAAACACATAAGTTCTTCAGAACTCTGTATTTATTCTAATGGAAGAAACATTAGATAAAATGTCACAAAAAGTTCAAAAAATGGTAAGGAGATACCTTATTGGTCTACGTATGGATCTACATAGCATTAGCAAAACTTTCATGAAATGAATAAAACACTTCATTTTCTGCAAGTAATGTACCAAGAGACTGTTGATGATATACAGATGCTGATAAATCTCTTGAGAACTTTAGTATCAGGATGACATAGCCGGGCTTTCGGTAATTGCATGCAGTTCTGTCTCAGTCCTGAATTAGGGGTGGAAGCATGCTGCTTATATTGTTTCATTCGGGTGTAAAGCTACTAGCCACTTTGTCGAGTGGTCAGGGAAGTCTGACCCTAATATGGAGACCCCGTTAACACTGTAAAAAAATGAATGTTGTTTTTACAGTATAATGCAGCTAATTTTATAGTAATAAACTGAAATTTTCTCATTTTACAGTAATAAACTGTAAAATTTTCACTTGTACAGCACTAAACTGTAAAATTGCTCATTTTACAGTAATTAACTTTAACATTGCTAATTTTGCAGTTTATTATCGTGGATTTTACAGTTTTAAACTGGAATCTCTGCTGCCAGTATTACACTGCTACTTTTACAGTATAATACAGCTAAATTTTACGGAAATAAACTGTCAAATTTCTAAACTTGCAGTAATAAGCCATAGAATTGCTAGTTTTACAGTGAATGACTTTGCATTTTAGTTTTAAATTGGAACCTCGGCTGCCAGTATTATACTGTGAAAACAACAGTTCAATTTTTGCAGTGCATGGATGTACTTTACCTATCCTGTAATCACCTTTGTTTGTGTGGATATTTTGCTGCTCTATGAATGGTTGCCTACGATTTAAACAGGTCCTTACAGCATGTCTGTACTGTGGAAGTGGACTTCACACTTACTTACGGTACAGTTGTGAAAGTGAAGCAGAGCCCCCAAATTGCTACACTCTAAAAAATGAATGTTGTTTTAAAAGTATAATACAGCTAATTTGAAAGTAATAAACTGCAAAAATTGCCAATTTTACAGTAATAAACAGTAAATTAGCTACTTTTGCAGTAATAAATTGTAAAGTTGCTCATTTTATTCTAATAAACTGTAAAATTGTCAACTTTACAGTATCTTACCATGCATTTTACAGTTTTAAACTGGAAACTCTGCCTGCTGCCAGTATTATACTGTAGTTTCTACTGTATAATAAAGCTAAATTTTACTGCAATAAACTAAAAATTACTAACTTTACAGTAAGAAACTGTAAAATTGCTAGTTTTACAGTTTATTGCTGTGTATTTTACAGTTTTAAATTGGAACCTCGCCTGCCAGTATTATACTGTAAAAACAACAGTTCACTTTTTGTGGTGTAGGCTGTCGGGCACAAGATAACAAAAACAACAAGGTGTAGAGCTGTCATAGTGATGCAAGTAGAGGTCGATTCTAGTCTTGTTTCATGTTTAATTTATAATTCCGTACATGACTTATGTTTGTCTGTTTAAAAAAGCAAACAAAATACTCTGTTAGCTTTAGATTATTTTCACCGAAAATAAAAACAGATACATAATTAAGCATTAGTATGATTTCTTGTAAATTTAAACAAAGAAATTGAAAGAAAAAAAAGTTTCATCACATTTAATTGCTTATTAAAATGCACTGAAATATCACTTAAATGTATAGTTCTAGAATTTAACAAAGTTAATTCTCTCAAGGAAGCAATAAACTCAGCGGGATTCGCAACATGTTTACTTGTTTTATAGTTCTTGAATAATTCAAGATGCAGTCCAAATCAGATGAATTATTTAAGAGTCGACTCCCAAAGCAGAACCATGAAGATCAATCTAATGAATGAAGAAAAGTGCTAAGCCTCGCAGCGTGTTTAGAATAGTAACTACTCCTAACAAGCTGATGCTTAACGTCTAACTGAGAGTATTATTTATTAGTAAAAATTGTAACATTTTAGCTGAAAAATGACGGTCAAAAATTTTTGAAAAGTGTGTAAAGTATATTTAGGGACCGTTCATAATGTTGCGTCGCACATTGGCTAAAATAATCAGCACATTCTAATCATTTCCCATCGTACAAATAGTTTTAGATGATTTATTTTAATTTCTTTCATTTAAAAAATATTTTAAAAATATAATTTATCATCTCACGACGAATTTGTTTTATTATCACTTATTTTATTTTGTACTGAAAAAACATTTATACTGATTAAGGTTTAAATTCAATTTTTGTTAAAAGTTCAAATTCGAAAGGAAATCTTCAAGAAAATGTATGTGTTTTTCATGCAGGTCATTTATATGAAATTCATCTACGCTACTAGGATAAAATGAAAATAGTAAAAAAATAATGAAATTTAAAGAAAACTAAATGTCAGTTCAATATTGATTTCTTCTCACCTCTATTTTACTGAGCATGCTTAGAAGTGATGAGACAATAATTATTACACTGCAAAAAATGAACTGTTGTTTTTACCTTATAATACTGGAAGCCGAGGTTCCAATTTAAAACTGTAAAATGCAGTGATAAACTGTAAAACTAGCAATTTTAGTTTCTTACTGTACCGTTAGCCATTTTACCGTTCATTTTGGTAAATTTTAGCTGTATTATACTGTAAAAGCAGCAGTATAATAATGAGTATATTTAGTTTATTACAGTAAAATTAGCAATTTCGCAGTTTATTACTATAAAATGAGAAATTTTACAGTTTATTACTGTAAAATTACCATTTTTTAGTTTATTACCACAAAATTAGCTGTGTTATACTGTAAAAACAATCTTTTGTTTTTAGTGTAATAGTATTATCACAAATAACGTTACTCAATCGTATAGGAATATTTTTAAACTTGTACTAGAACTGTTAAAATTAAAAATTCAACTGAATACGCGATTAACAACGTAGCACTTTATTAATGTGAACTACAAGTATATGTTTGAGTAATACCATCTTGAGATGGTGTTATGTAGGTAGGGGATCTTGGTAAAATGCCACATTTTGTGACAAAAAGGGTGAGAGCTATCAACAATATTCAAAACATTAAGACATCATTTGTTATCTTCGTATCTATAAGTGCTAAAAAAACATTTGTTCGGGAAAACCTTTTAAATCACGCTTTGGTCATATTTATTGAAACATGTATATCAAATGCGAAATACTGGTTAGTGGACAAATATTTAAAAAACCGAAGAAAATAAAGTTGTATATGATGCAAGCTTTTTTTTTTACACGATTAGCTTTTTTTATCAAAATAAAAAAATCAAGCATTTTGAACAGAAAAATGGTTTCGAGGTAAAATGCATCTCAATGGATGGCTTAAATGTAAATCCAATGGTGGATAAAAAGATATTACTTTTTTTTTTTTTTTTTTTTCAAATTTTAACCAAAAAGGACGTTTGAATATCCATTGTATACATCTATCCGCAGGACGAAAATAATTCAAGAAAGCATTTTATAAGTCTAAAAGGAAGTCATTCACAATTTAGATTTGTATGAAGACTCGATATGAATGTTGTAAAAATACCAAAATATCAGGTTAGATATGAGTTGCCTTTAATTCAAAACAATATTATCAATATCATTTTTAATTTAAATAAGATGTTCTTCATTTTTGTGTATCTTCACTAAAGTTACTACGACGAGGCAAACATTTAGAGTTAGATTCAGCGTCATCAAAATTAAACACCCAGGCATTATTGGGATTATAACTGCTGCCTGAATCAAATAAAACTTATAATAAAAGATTCACTTTATTAATTGAAACACACCCTTGCTTCCTGTTTAAAAATATATTTAACCCATTTATTTTTAATGTATCATTAAACAAATATATTTCAGGAATTAAGAACATAAACCTGCTCTTAAATGAAATTTCATTTTCTCAACATTGCCACACAAAACCCGAGCAATTTCGTTTCTGTATTCAGCATCCTGGTCGTTATTAAGTTATCAGATTGAGAAATCGCTAGAGAATAAACTTATTTACTACGTACTCGGTAATAAATTATTCAGCTTCATCTGAAATAGGATATGAATTATTTAGTTGAAGCCTATCTCACAGAAAGTAATAACATTTAATTTTATGAAAAATAAAACTGGCGAAGAACGCAAAGTTGGAGTAACAAGTATACAAGATACGGTTTTTCCAAATAACAAAGTTAAATTACACCTGAACAGAGTTTTTGGATTACAAAAGTTGCTTAGGTCATCTTTGTAACTCAATCCTCGACAAAAATATTTAAAAAAAAGAAATACAGCACAGGCTATTTTACTTAATTATTTATCAATATCTTTTAAATTAATAATTAGTGTGTTCCTAGTATAATCATTAAAATATTTTCAAAATAAGAACGATTGCCCTTGCACTTGATCTAATGCGAAGAATAACAACGAAGTAAATAGCAGAAGGAATAATAAATAAATATACGTGTTTTTTTTTTTTTTTTTTAAATTTTTAAACATTCTTCCAGTGCCTAGAACGAGATTTGTCTTCCTAGAATTGTGAAAGATACTCATTTAAACTCAAAAAAGCCGTAAGCCGTCTTCATTTCAATTTTAATTGTTATAATTTTTTTTACCTCATGTAGACTTCAAGAAGTATTATGTTACCATTACTCGGGTTAAACCTCGTGTACTGGTTGGTATAGTGGACACTTCATTTCATTTCACCCTCCAGGGTCCCCGTACCTACCAGCTTAGTGGTTTAACCGGGATAGGGCCCTGAAGAGCGATCTGCTCTTAATTTTGAATCAGAACCTAGGGTCGAGCAAACCATAGGCCCTAGCACCCCCAGAGGTATCGTTTCACTTGGAGGACTTTGTGACCACGACATTTTTAACGCCTCCCAGTCACCATTAATCAAGACGGTGGATCTTTGATCGGCTGGGATCGAACCCGGGTCCTTTCGGACACGAGTCCGATGCCTTACCGATCGGGCCACCACGGCCCCGGTATAGTGGACACTGTGTGTGTAGCGTTGTCGTTAAGCAAATTATAAAAATTCCCTACACCAACTTCAAAATCTTCTATACAGCTTTTCAGAAGCTTTACTTTTTCAAAACCATGGTAAAAATTAGAAAATGATGTCTTTTTGTTGAGTACCCAACACTTATTTTAGTTAAGCCTTTGTCAATTCGTAAATTGTTTATGATTTACAGCTATTTTTTTCTTCGTCACTTATAATATACACGTAAAAGCTTAAATTCCGTTTTAAAATTTACTTAATAGTTTTTAGTGAGTGCTTGATCAATTGTGTAATGGAAAAAATATGTAGTTTATTTAGCAATGTTTTTTAGCAACTTTCCTATTAAAAAGCTTAGTTTGTCTCTTAAATATGAACTTTAATAGCATTTTTTTATATTTTTTTCACTTTTTACTGTAGTAGATCTTTTCTGACTAAGTAAACTACATATTACCTGCATATTGACACATTTTCTGACGAAAATAGCAAATACAAAAATTTACAGTAACTCCTCAAAATGACGTTAAAAAATACCTGCCCTATAGCATAAAATACAAACATTACTTTGAAGTCAGAATCCAAATTTTAGTGATGCATAAGAAGTTGAAGCTATTTCCGTATTTTTAGCCCCTTTCAATTTATTACAAAATCTAATCAATCAATTGAGATTACTTGAATTTGCAACTTATTACCAAATTTAAATATATCATCTCTAGTTTTGCATTAGTTAGTATGTAGCTTAATTTTTACTAATATGTTTATTCATTGCAAAATGTGCTTTAAATAAGAGCCAACACAAATGGATAGACCTTCCAGTATAATTAAAGTAATTATCATTTGACACCACCTATTGTGAAATTACATTTACATGTAACAACTAACGCGTTTAGTGAGAACTAGTACAGATGTTCGAATAATCATATAGTTTATGACCATTTTCTGAAAATATAAGCCGCAAAACTTTTTTTTACCCCTTTAATTGAATGTGACTTCATTGTGAAGTAGAACTCGAGTAGCGTAAATGTCATAACAAATGATTGCTGTCATAACTAATTCGTTCAGAGGAAGCATAATTATGTGGGGGACGGTCATTAATTTTTAGAGGCGCATCAGAGGAAAGTTAATTAAAGCCTGATCATGGGAATTTGTTCTTTTTTGAAGCAGCACGCTTTCCTGTTTACAACATTTACTCCTCTTGCGAAGTAGATAATGAGTGTCTTTTCCTGCCTTACAGTCGATAAATGCCTTGTAATTGAGTTATACTATTCTTTTTTTAATTAATTAAACTTTAGTATGTCTAAGGAGCTTCCGTCCAGAAGTGAGACTTTGAATTAATTGAAAAAGTTAGTACACACGAAAAACACCTATGAAGACTTTGCTGAATCTTGTACAAGAACACTACTTCATTTGACTAAAAATAACAAATGCTTGCAAATTAAACGGGGAAATGATCACTGTAAAAAATGAATGTTGTTTTTATAGCATAATTCAGCTAATTGTATAGTAATAATCTGTAAAATTGCCAACTTTACAGTACTTAACTGTAGAATTGCTAATTTTACAGTAATAAACAGTTTATTACAGTGCATTTTACAGTTTTAAACTGGAACCTCTGCTGCCAGTATTATACTGTAAAAAACAACAGTTCATTTTTTGAAGTGTAATTTCACATTAGCTGCAAGTTTCTTTGGCTCTCTTAACTTCTAAGAGTTATTTTCTGCAGCAAACTCGGTTATTACCTATTCGAGACTGATGTGCTTTTTACAGTATAATACAGCTACATTTTAAGGCACTAAACTGTAACAATTCTAACTTTACAGTAAGAAACTGTAAAATTGGTAGTTTTACAATTTATTACTGTGCATTTCAGTTTTAAGTTTTAACCTCGGCTGTCAGTTTTTTACTGTAAAAACAACAGTTCATTTTTTGCTGTGTTTATTTGAAGAAGTTCATTTTATTTACAGTCAGTGTACACTATAAACTTTTAATAGTTCTTCATGGCTTTTTTGTTTATGTGTCGAAATTTTCACATTTCAATAGAACATTTAAATCTGTAAACTGGAGAAAAAAGTTTTCAAAATTTGCCAAGACTTCATTAGGATATCAGTAATATTTTAGGCCATCAGTTACCTTAACCATTAAAAATAATTAAACTCGATCAAAACTAAAGTTTTTTCTATTATACAACTCTGCGAAATTAATAATCATGACAAAAACAGCTGTTTGCAAAGCGTGAAAGACTTGGTGCTTCATTAAAATGTTAAAACAAAGCTCTTACTTGAATTTTAAAAATTTTCAAAATTAATGTTTTTATAATTAATGATTAAATGGTTAAATTTTGAACCAAACATTGGCGAGACTGTATTTATATTAAATGAAAGACCAAA